>QNQO01003289.1:0-66512 GCA_003290165.1 Berberis thunbergii | reverse complement strand
ACTTTAATATTCCAATAACATTTTCGTCTAGTTTCTATGGTTGGATGGTAGAATATCAATTTGATTAAGGTCAAACAAATGTAATATGCATAGATTATTACTTTCAGAGTTGAGTGTTCTACACTTCTACTTGCTTCTTGTGGCTCATTTGAACTTCCATATTCTCTGAAGTAACAAACTATGTAATCTTGTGGCTCCCTATGTACATATATATGGTTTTCAGTTTAACTATAAGAGTTTGGTATCTCTAGCTCGCAAACTTTTGCAACTTCTGTCCATCTGCTAACATTTTTTTGAAATAACTTTGTTTGTAGGGCTTTTGTTCCACACCCTGATAGTGCAGAAGACACGAGCTATTTTTTGTCCCGGTATTCTCAAATGTCTACCGAAATACCAGTCCCAGAAGATGAAATTATAGTGAATGTGGTCTGACTCAACTGCTTCTTGCTCAAATTCTGGACTCGAGGTATTTGCACATTCACATCAAGCATTATTCTGTTCACAAAATTATTGATCAAAATAGAAATTTTAGAATATGGTGTATCAAGATAATTCTGTTCTGCTTGAAGGGTTCATTTTACTTCCAGGCAACAAGAGTTTTGAAATTTGCAACTCCCATGTTCTGCACAGGTTGTTTTAAGTTTTAGCTGGTGCACTATGCGTTGTAGGCATTTTGGTGGTTATAAGAACGTAAAGGTTTTTTATTTGAGTTTATGAGGCCAAATCTTATAGAATAGTGTGTCTGGAAGGGACCTTACAACAACTAAGGGTGTGTTTGATTTCAAGGAAACTTTTCTCAAGAAAATTTGCCAAAAGTGAGGAGGGAGAGAAAGGAAAGAGGAAGAGAGAATGAAGAACATAAGTTTTGTGATGATCACTATCCTCTTGGTTTGTTATGAAGTTGTGGAAAATATTTTCTTAGGGGAAAATGTGAAGCTCAATGGGCGACACTACAAGGAGGTGGAAGATATAAATTATTTTGCTAAAACAGAGTCATCTTCAACCTCGAGTTGGAGAAAATTTCCCCAATTCCTCCTATTTCTTCTTTCATTTGATAATATTTTCCCATGGAAAATTTTCTTTGGAAGCAAACACGCCCTAAATAGAAAATACCAGAGTATTTATACTGCCTGAGGTTCATTCTTAGTGGCAGATCTTTAACATGTTAGCAACCAAACATTTTCCACTTGTAAGTTGCATTCTACAAGATGTATACCTTGCGTAAAAATATTCATAGAAGTTTGGGATATAATCAATCTATTTTCACCATTTGGTTTCTCATATAATATGATCTCTTTTGTTTTTTGGTACAGATGGACGAATGTGGTGATTTGACAGATTTTAATTCTTCTCCTCTGAATCTATCATTACTCAATTTCTCATTCAAGGTGTGTTTGCACATCTAATATTTAAATAGTGCCTTTGATGCTTCCGCACCTATTACTCGTCCTTATGTCTTGGAAACAATCTTCGTCGGTGTCTTTTCTTTTCTTATAACTATAAGCTGTAACTTTTGCTTTAAATTTAAAATAAACATATAATTTTTAGTTAGTTGTAAGGTATAAAAATCATCACTAAAAACGCATAGATGAGATGGTGGCAGAAGGTTCAATTGTCAAACCAAACACAGTTGATGTGTGATTATTGAGACTAGCCGATGTTGATAGCTTGTGAACGCTACATAAGGAGTGGAATAACTGATAACATAATAGCATACTGCTGATTCAGCCATAAATCTCTAAAATTTTGAAAATATGTTGGTTACTTTCTTACTGATATGTTTGGTAAAATGTCTGACTTAGACATTGTCTCTTATCCTATAAACCAATAATTTTCATGAGTTAGAGGTTTTAGTTAGAGCCTAAACAAACACTTCTCATTCCCTCTTATTAAGACGCTAGTATATTACCCTGCCGTTGGGACTACAATACGCTTGGGTTCGTCTCTAGCATGCAACAAAAGCCTCTTATCGGGCTACTTTTTTTGTTTTGTTTCTGGGTTATTTATTTATTTATTTGTAGTTATATCTCGACAAACTTTTCATTTTATATCACATTGTGTACAACCACAAAACCGACAAACTTCGAAATCCACCACCATACAATCCACAATTTTTAACACAGCCATTTTCTTCAAGTTTCGCCTCCTCCATTTTCTTAATTCCACATAATCTATCCCTTGAACCTGCAAACCATAATGAGCAATTTTAGACATTAGATAAAAGGAAAGTTATTCTACCGATTGATGTTCTGTCTATTCTTTCCATGTCGTTTAACTCTTTCTGTTCCATCTTGTTCAGCTGTATGGATTGATGCATTCTTAGTTGCTGTATACTTGGTCTGGGGCATGAAATGTGGGATGTACATAGCTATACATGAGCTACGAAATCCGTATATCTAAATTGGCCAAGATTATTTCAAACCAAATTATAATACACAATGAAGAAAAAGAATGTCCCTTCTCTTAGTATTCCACCTTCAAAAATCTTGTTAAGCCTTTGCAACATGGGATTCAATAAAAACTGAACTGAAAGCCCAATTCTAAATTGCCAATCTCCAGGTCTTAGAATTTTGAACCAAAATCTATAAGTACTTTGACAATCTTAAAATCTCACCTAGGATTTAGGAAAAAAAATCCCAAACCTTAAAATTTTCATTTTGGAATACCAATTGATGAAATTCCAATACATGACAGAGGTTAAGGAGAATAACAAACCTTGACAGCAAGTGGGAGAGTGTCAAGATGGACATGAGAGAGCCTGACTTCTTGATGGAGTGGAAGATGAGTGTGAAAGAGGAGAAGGGGAGTGGAAATGAACCCAAATGTGAAAGAGATTCAAGAAGGGGGACGAACCAGTTGATTCAGTGTGTAAGAGTAGTAGAGCAGTGACCCATGGAGATCGATTAAACCCTTTGAAAGAGAATTGTTGAGAAGCGAAGTGGAGTGATGAAGAGAAGTCAAGAGGTTCGAGATGGAGGAGGCACACTGGAGAGGTTTGAGACTCATGTAAATCTAGAACAAAAAATGTAAAAAGGCTTTATTACATTGCTTTAATTTGAGTAGCTTATCTATGGATGTTTAAGATCTCAACGAAATTGAGCCGCAAACTAACTTTGGACAAACTTATGTTTTTAGTTACTACCAGTCCAAGTCCTAGTTGTTTTGTTAGATAGATTTACCTCTAGGGTTTCCTTCTTAATTAGAGGATAGGCGTCTACAACTCAAACAAACACCCTCTAAATGTTGTGCGGATTTTAGCATAAGTACACAAAGGGCATATTATTTTGGCACCTGTTCTAAATAAGTTTTGCTATTAGAGTCGGTTTAGTTTCAAATATTTATCTTCGAAGAGGTAATCCTTATACAAAATTTCCACAAATATTTTTTTTATTACCCTTCAGTTTTGATTGCTAATGAGAATTTTTTAATTGCAGAATTTGTCGCAGTTAGCAAAGATCAATTACGATGTTCTCTTACAAAGAGGTCCATCAAATTGCTCTTCGCCAGCAAGAGGCCCAGACCCTAGCTCTTTGTTTCTTATCCAGTGATACAATTAGAACAATTGTAACGATGAAAATGGTAGCGAGGAAGGTAGATGGGAGGGTTCCCTTCCCTGGGTTCAATACATGGGTTTAGCATATTAAATTATTCAACATATAGGTAGTCGAGGGTCCAAGATGGAATGAAGGAATTTTTCCTGAAAGAAAGACCCCTTACATCTCTGTATAGTGACAATGCTTACAGTAAGAAAAATAGTGTAGTTTTTACCTGCAAGTAGATTTTAGTAATCTTGCAGTAACTTTGTTCTAGAGTATTTAGTGGTGAAGTTTCTTAATGCAAATACTGGGGAAAGTCGAGTTGAGTCTTGAGAATAATTTAATATCATCATCAAAGCCCATTTTCGATACTTTCGGAATCGACTACATGTATTTTGTTTGTCCAAGCAATGCGGTCTTTTCACATATCTTCATCTAATTCAAGCTCGAGGATGACTTCTTCTATCGCATATCCAAGTTTTCAACTGTCGTTTCCTTCATCTACTCTCTTCACTAACTCGTCAATCTAGACATTTTCTAATTGGCCATGTTTGATCTACTTTGTATGTGATCATACCATGTTAAATGCCTTTTTCTAATTTAATCTTACCATGTTAAACATCATTCTCTAATTCATCTTATATTGGCGTTACATTTAAGTATCTCGTAATTCTTCCATTTCTCATTTTATTCTTACAGGTTTTATAACACATTCATCTTAATATACGCATTTCTGCTATCGTCATCCTATGTGTATGTTGTTCTATACTAACTCAACATTTTCAGCTGTAGAGTATGGTTAGTCAAACAATTTGTCTTATAACAAAAAATAAATCGTCAAGTATGTTGTGGCAATGCAACATCACACACATATGCGAACACCCAACTTGTCGATGAAAAATGAAATCTTTCTATTGATCTTGTTCAATAATGTTGTAAATAGCAATCATATTTTAGGATTTCATTTTAAATTGCATTATAAGATTGCATTATGTTCTTCCGTGATGAATTAGAAAGTTTTTTTCATAGTTTTCTTCTGAAATTTATAGAAATAGTAAAAATAGTCAATTTTTCAAACGACTTATATATATGATCATGACTTATAAAATTCAAAACACATGCTTAAGAACTCTAAACTTGTTACATATAAGGTGCTGGTAAGAAATTAACTGCTTTGTAGTTAAATTTGGATTGGGCCAACACCGTCGTCCTCGATAATAATTTGCAATGTTCCTATCTGTCGATGCCTAGTAGCATGCTTACAAGTCTCCATTTTCTCATAATTAACCAATTTTTTAAATTGGGTAATACTTGGAGAATGTGGATTTCGTATAGGTGGCTGCATATTTGCTACACTAAAACTCTCTCCATGCTCGTAATCTACTCTTATTTTGCGTACATTTGTTAATTTTTCATGCATGTAGTTGAGAATTTGGTGAGGACATTTTGTTGAACATCTGGAATGCACAATAAAAATCACCTAAAAATGTAAACTAACGTTTAGATTTTTCATTTTCCACTTGTTGTACTGTTTCCCACGAATCTAAACACAAAAATAAGAGTGAAAATATTCAATATTAGCTAAGAAATCATTTTTTTTTCTTAACCCAAAATTTTCTTCTCCTATTGTGTTATGCAATCTGTTATTTATTTTTTTAACATTTTGAACCATCGATTCATTGGAGATATTAATTATCATTTTCAAAGCCAACATTTAATTACAACCCTTTAATTATTTAGGGACATTTTAGTTTTAAAACTTTGCTTATTTGAAAAAAAAAACAATCGATGGATGTGAACCGCTAGTCCGGGTCATCTCTAATACGAAATTTTTTAGGGTACCATCCACAATACGCTAATCAAGAGTCATTTGAATTGTCGTGTAGCCTGAGTGTCATTTGGATTGCCACTTGAGCCAAGGCCCACATTTAAATATTTTATCTTGCCCTCAATCTCTTCCATTTTTCACCCCACGGTAATAGGAACTAAACCTAATACGATTCAAATAGTAAATTTCAATCATTTCAATCGTTTGAAAGAGGAAAAAAGGGATCCCCAATTCTAGCTGGCCTGGGAAAGGGGCGAGGTTTGCTGCTAGGGTGGGGCAAATGTATACTTTTTGCCTCTCCCCCCAAACCACTTTTTGAAAAAAAAAGGTTTAAAGAGAGGGGGGCAAAAATGTATTTTCGCCCCTCCAAGCCAGCAATCAGGCAGCTGAAGCCCAGGCCAGCAAGAATTACTCAAAAGGGATAGGTAATATCTATCTTTAAAAATGAGGTAGTGTTGACTATGTTCAAGGTCAACAATATAAGGACTAGACTTTAATACCCTTAACACTAAGGACGTCTTGAAGAATACCTAGTTGCTTCAAGAAGGCAAACAAGAGAAACAAAACCCCTATAAAAACACACACACGAATCATCAAAATCCCTAAAAAAAAATCTACTTCGATTTCAGACTCTCTAGAGAACGAGAAGGGCGAAGCGAATCGAAGAAAGACGAAGATGTCCGAGGAAGGGCGATAACGAAGGGAACGGAGATGGTTTCAACAACGATAACGATCATGACAACATCGAGTCCTCGATCTTCCAGGTAACATTTAAGAGTCTTGCGTGTAAAAAAGGCGGAGTTTTTTAAGATAAAATAAGTATTTTTGTGCTCAAAATGCAGTATTTTTTGTGGCTATTTTGTATAAATCCGATTTGGGTGGATAGTTTTTTTAAGGATTAGGGCTTGATATAGGTTTAGAAGAGTTAGAAATTCCTGAGTTATGTTTCTCATCAGAGATTCGTGCATTAGAGTTAGGGTTTTGCTTGTGGTTTGTACTTGAAGTAGGTTTGAGCTGGATTTTGTGGGTGGAGATTTTTTTTTTAATTAAACATGTTTAATGTATGTTATGTGAAATTAGGGTTAGGGTTTTTGTTGTGGTGTATTTGATGGAAAGAAATGAAATTAACGAGGAGGAGAAAGTTAATCTGGGAGTTATGATGGGGTGAATTTGGGAGGCGTAGCTACCTAAGTAACAGTGTATGATTTTGTAGTTTGTGAAGGAGATTCTGATATGTTTTGTGGTACTGACATTTTTGTAATAATATGATGTTATGCAGCATGATTCGCGCGATCGTGAACGATCTTCTAAGAGCAGGGACAGGGAGAAGGAAAAGGTAAGGGACAGAGATAGGGAATAGAGACAGAGACAGAGACAGAGAAAGGGATAGAGGTAGGGAAAGGGAGAAATCTCGAGACCGTGATCGTGAACATCGTCACAGAGACCATCATAGAGATCGAAGTGATAGAAGGGAGCGAGGCAGAAGTAGAGACTATGATGATGATCATTATCGTATCGAGACTATGAAAGGTGATTATTTATAGTTGTCCTTACTCTATAAATAGTTGCTATATTTCTAATTATTTGTCACGGCCATTCCATGATAATTGAATGGGCAGACCTTTAATTACGTGTTTGTTCTCATCTCTTTTTATTGTAGTAAAGCAGTCCATTGCATTTCACACCCTTTGCAATTAATGATTTACCAAACTTATCTGAAGCATATTAGCAACAATTTAATTCCATTTGTCATGTTTGATTTCATAAATGTCATCCTGGTCTAATTTAAACTATATTTGTTCCATGTCATTTATACAGGCACAGGGACTACGATAGAGATAGGGAGGGGAGGCAAGACATAGATCGAGGTCTTTCTCCAGAGGTAGATCTTCTCATAAGTCAAGATCTCGTTCTCGATCCAGATCGAAAAGGTAACTATAGCTCGCAAATGTACTCCTGAGCAGATTGTGGGACATCTTTTGAATTATTTGTATTCTCGAATTGTTGACAATTTTTATGAGTAGATGTTTTCCTTGTCGATCTTGCTATTACATGTGATGATTATTTGATAACAAATGAACTTCAAACCAAATGTTTTTATATGGTAATTTGAGGTATTATGAGATTATGTATGAATCGGTGACAGATGTCTCAGGAAGGGCTAGGTAGCCTTTCAAGCATGCTAGAGCTTCACAGCTCGTATTGACAGTGTAGAATTTTAGACTTGTAGTTTTTTCTTAAGAACCAGAAAATTGGCTTTACTTGTTGTGCCCCCTCTGCACATCTGTTATTTGAGTTGATACCTGTATTTGAAGCATCAGTTGCATGATCACAATTGCTAGTTTCTATCTGATTTCATGCAACCTGTACACATTACATTTGCAAAGGTAGTGCTCCCTGTGCTCTGTCCTGCATATAATCTGACTTGCCGGGTTAACCCCATTCAAAACAAAACAAAACAAAACAAAAACAAAACAAAACAAAACAAAACAAAACAAAACAAACAAAACAAAATGGTCCTTTTTCAAGAAAGATAAGTGACACAATGCAAGGCCATTTTGGTATTGGTCCTAGTTCTGATAGGTGTAGTAGGCCCTTGCTGTCATATCTTGGCTTTGTTCAATCAAATATCTAGTGCTACTTGAATTGAATGTCATGTTATTTCATCAGAGTACATGTTAATTGTTATAGGAAAATGCAGTCCTTGGCAGGTAAATTTTATTAGAGCCCGGTTGAAATGACATTTGTCGGATTGGATATGATATGGGCTAACACCATGGTAAACAATGTTATCTGCATACAACTCTTGAGAGTGATCTGTTGAGGCCATTTTGTTGTTACTTCAATTGGCACTAGATTGTGATCTATAAAATTAACAAATCTTTTAGATGTTAATGTATTGCGTAAGTGGTGTTTCCTAAATTTCGTATTTTTTTTCTATTCTTGTGGTACTAAATTACTTCAACGTTGATTTTATTTGTCTCTGCAGCAAACGGATAAGTGGTTTGACATGGCACCTCCTGCATCTGCAATACTAGCTGGCGCTGCTGCTGCTGCTGCTGCAGGTACACATCCTTCCGTTTTCAATATTGATTGTTTGTTCTCATCTCTTTTTTTGTGTTTCACTTGATAAGTCCTTATCAGATTACGTGGTGTCATTTGGGTAAGACTGTTGTTTACTGTTATTAGTGTTGTTATAAACTTAGATCTGCAATGTTCTGATGTAATATTTTTACCCTTCTTATTTACTTCATGAATTAATTCTGAAACTGAAAGCCATTTTTGGTTGTTTTCTTGTTTTTTGTTGGTTGTTTCTTTGTTTTTGGTGTCTTTATGTTGTTCTAAGAAGGCAAATTTGGGCTACTTGTCCACTGTGCTGCCAATGGGCGTGAGCCGACTACTGTAGCTTTAATGAACAAGGAGGAACCATTGCACCGGTTTGATCTATCTTGTTCGTCTTCAACCGGCAACTGTAGCTTTTTTTTTGGTAGTCTTACAAATATTTCCTGCAGTAATTGAGAATGATGTGTTCCTTTCTATCATTGATGTAATTTATTATGACTTTTGAGAGGCAAGGACAGGCCAAAATCAGAGGGCGTGCGATGATGAGGCAGTGGCAGTGGACACTGCTTTTGTGCCTATGATAATAGCACAATTAGCATGACTTGTAAACTTTTGTATCTGAATTTAATGTCATTGACTTGTGCAGGTCAAATAGCCGGAACTCCTGCTGCCATTCCTGGAATGTTTCCAAATATGCTTTCCATTAGCTACTGGACAGGTACTATTTTCATTTGTTGTGAGATTTTTATTTTAGTTCCTTGTTCATTGAATTTTTGGTTTTTTCTTTTTGTGTGTAGTCATTTCCCACACTCCTGTGATGCCAGTTCAAGCCATGACCCAGCAGGTTGGCTTGTTTATACACTCTACCAAAATTTGCTTTTCTCATCATGTTATTGATAATTTAAAATGTTAATGAGCCTGTATTTGCTTGATTAGGCGACACGCCCACGCTCGCCGGGTGTATGTTGGTGGCCTTTCTCTTACAGCTAATGAACAGGTAATACAGTCGTGTTGCGACCTGCCTTTAATCTCCTCTGGTCTCAAGAGTTTCCTTGGGTTGTTTATTCCATCTTTTTTAAATAATATGTACTTTTTATCGCCCTAATTTTCATCTTATTAAGTTATTTAGTGTTTTCACTTTTCAATTCCTGACTTGCAATCTACGAATGCAGTCTGTGGCTACCTTTTTCAGCCAGGTCATGTCTGCGATTGGGGGAAACACTGCTGGTCCAGGTATGTGGTGAAATTTGCTTCCATTTGCATTTTACATAATAAGTTTGTTTACCTTTTAGTTTGAGTGAGTTCAGTGGATTGTTTTGTGACCTTGTTTATCTTTTGCGTATGTTTCTATTTGGCATGATCAGGGGATGCTGTTGTTAATGTCTACATAAATCATGAAAAGAAATTTGCGTTTGTGGAAATGAGGTCTGTTGAGGAAGCCAGTAATGCAATGGCTTTGGACGGTATCATTTTTGAGGTAGGTATTTTACTACTTTGTTGTTAGCAGTTAATTATTACTTAAGAATACTCATTGAATACTTTGTATTGTCCAGGGAGCACCAGTGAAGGTGAGGAGACCCAGTGATTACAATCCTTCACTTGCTGCCGCACTTGGTCCAAGTCAACCTAATCCTAACTTGAACTTGGCTGCTGTTGGTCTAACTCCGGGTTCTGCTGGTGGACTTGAGGGACCTGATCGCATCTTGTGGGTGGGCTCCCATACTATTTTACAGAAGCACAAATAAGAGAGCTTCTAGAATCATTTGGGCCTCTTCGGGGGTTTGATCTAGTAAAGGACAGGGAAACTGGCAATTCCAAAGGCTATGCCTTTTGTGTTTACCAGGATCTGTCAGTTACGGACATTGCTTGTGCAGCTCTTAATGGAATAAAGATGGGAGATAAAACTCTCACAGTTAGGCGTGCGAATCAGGGTGCTTCCCAACCCAAACCTGAGCAGGAGACTATATTATTACATGCACAGCAGCAAGTTGCATTGCAGGTAGGTGACTCTTCTTGTAATGTATTTAAATTCTTGAGTTGGTTATATGTTCTGTAGGAACTAATGATGACTTTGAGTTTGCGTAAATCAGTGATAATCACACAATGAATTGAGACCCGATGACTTTGAGTTTGCGTAAATCAGTGATAATCATACAAAGAATTGAGACCTTGCAATTTAACTTTGACGATCCAATCACAAAACAATTAACATAACTTAGTGTGTTATAGGTGCAGCCCAGTGCACTGCACAATATTGTCAGTGATATGTACAAGTAATTGTGGATGTGACAGAAGATAAGGCATAATGAGAAGTTGTGTTACTGCATTTGCATTGGATGCATCCTAATTTTCTACATTATGTTTGATTACCGGAGAACTGTTGTTTACTGAATACTTGTAGTGGCCATCATTCCGTGGTGTTTATGGAATACTTGTAGTGGGCATCATTCCTATGTCTTAATTTTTCGTTTTATAAAATGAACATCATTTGGAAGCTTATCCGTTGTTCATATTGCAGAAGATGCTACTTCAAGGTAGCACTGGCGCCCTCCCTACAAGGTTGTGTGTTTAACCCAGGTGGTTAGTGCAGATGAGCTGAGAGATGATGAGGAGTATGAAGACATATTGGAAGATATGAGAGGAGAAGGCAGTAAATATGGTAAGTTTTTTTCAGTAATTCCTTTTGTGTCACGTCTTGTTTTTCTTGTTGAGTACCTCACAGTTAATAATTTTCTGCATTTTTTTTTTTTTATCTTTCTGTTTTACAGCCTTGTGTTCCACGAGAATCAGGCTTAACCCAAGCAGATTGCATGACTTTACTATCATTCCTTATTTCCTTATTTTTACATATATTTAACTTATTTATTTATTTATTTTAAAGTTCTTAAGAGTTTAAGATGGCAAAATCTACCACTGTTTTATAGAAACCCCCAGAGAAACTCCACTAACAATTTTTGCAGGTAAATTGGTGAATATTGTCATCCCGCGTCCCAATGCAAATGGCGAACCATCTCCAGGAGTTGGCAAGGTTAGTGGTGCAATTTGATATCATGCACTGTAGTCCCCTGTTTTTCTTCTTGTTGCAGCAGGGTACGTATTTTACCTATTCACCCTAATTTGCTGATTATTCGTTGTCTGCATAGGTGTTTTTGGAGTATGCTGATACTGACGGAGCTTCAAAAGCTCGGGCGGGACTGCATGGGAGGAAATTTGGCGGTAATCAAGTTGTAGCTGTCCTACTATCCTGAAGAACAAGTTCTCCCAGGGAGAATACGATGCTTAACTAACCAATTTCATGATCTGTATCCTTGTCGTTCTCCATTTACTGTAACATACCAGATTCTTATGCAACAGTCAATCTCTCGTGTAGTGTTGTTACTAGTTTAGTTTGGTTTCTCTCCGCAGCTTTCAAACAGTGAAGTTATATGTAAACTCTTCATGACTTATATTATGGTCTCGGAAGTATTATTGTTGGTATCTTCTATAGCGGGTATGATGACTATGATGATATTATTGTTTGTGGTATCAGTGTAGTCAAGGTGACTTTCTAGGCGCGTCTTAAGGTGTGTTACAAATTCTACTTCAAAGTGAGGCAATGCAGTGTAGTGAAATGAGGCGTCTGCCTCAGATTGCCTTGCTCCGCTTCACTGTTGCAATCGCCTCAGCCAAATATTGGCTATAGCCAGTTCAATTGCAATTCATTTTTAGTCCATTTGCACAACTTATTCTATAACAAGGTTTATGTTTTTTGGTGTAATAGTTGATCAATTTGATAAAAACAAGATAAAATATTTTTAAGTTTTGATAAATTTGTCACATTTTTTATATTATTTTGGGATAAAACATATCATGTTTTATCAATATGTGATCAACATTAATCTTGATTTGTCATATCTTAATTCAATAAATTTTATGCTTTTGTAATATTAATAGTGATTATACTTGTGGATTCTTCTTATAAAAGTTCAATATTTTCAAGTTTTTATTATTTTAATATTATTGATTTTTAACGATTTAGTGGATGGTTGTAAGTTATTTGACACTTTATATAGTGCATCTTTTTCACTATTTTATGCAACTTTAATATATTTTCATTTCGATTATAGGTAGTTGTCTCACTTTTTGTACATATTTGCTTGTGATATTTATCAAAATGATGATGTATACTAATATGCTGATATGTTTCAATCTATTATAAAATATTTTTGATTTTAGGTAGTTGTGTCACTTTTTATACATATTTGTTTATGATAATTATCAAAATGATGATGTATAATACTATGCTAATATGTTTCAATTTATTATAAAAAAATATTTACAAAAAAGTTAAGATCGCATCAATTAAGTGAGGTGTAGCAGACGCCTCACGCTTGAGGCGTTTTCAAGTTTGTCCGTCTCACCTCCGTCTCAACGCCTTAACTACAATGTGTGTTATAAAACTTGACTTTTTTTTTCAGTTTCATTCTTGAAGTGGGTATTCACCTTGATTACGGGTTGCCTGTGCTGAAGTGCACCATATGAGATTCACCCGTCCAATTTCATATCATTACAATTTTGTGGATGAGCGCATGCAATTAATTATGAAGATAGAATATAAAGGAATTTTAATGGAATCAATAATCTAACATGTTGAGTATAGTAAATAATATTTTTAAGTTGCAATGAAGTTTTGTAAATTACCATTGCCAACTTCGGTCCCTTTTCGTGAAACATTTTGTTTTGTTTAAAAATAACGAAAAAAACTCGGTTGTAATTTCAAATTTAACAATATAAGTCGTGTATTTTAAATTTTAACTAAAATATACAGGGAATTTTTGTTTTCATGGTTTATTTGGTTACATGGAAAATAAACATGAAAATTGAAACATTTTTTTGTGAATTCGATTACGAGGCCTTCCTTAGGCTCGAATTCCCATTAGTAGTGGCATAAACAACAAAGAAATTATCTAAGAAAATGGCTAACCAAATTTTAAAATATACTTTAAATAGAAAATATTTCGTGATAAAATGGGGGCAGTGATTATTTCACACCACCATTTCCTCTTTCTCACACCACCGATTTTTCAAAAAGAATTACTTACACCACCAATAAATATGCATAATTTAACATAACAGAGAAATCCAAACTCAAAATTAAAAAATGCAAAATAGGGTAACTTTGAATCAATTTAAACCCTCAATTAAAATTGATTATCAAGCTCATCAAAACACAAAAGTTGTAATACTATGAGTTATCTATTAAACACAACTTGAATCAGTTGAAAATGTTTTGAAATGAGTAAGTTATGGTCATTTTACTAAAATCGCGCAAATCTGTTTCGCAATGAAAATGGGATAATATTCTTGACTTTCGGCCAACTTATGTGCTACATTCAATACTGATTCTCAAGTTAATCAAAACATAAAAATTTTATTACTCCGAGTTATCTGATAAACACAACTTGAATCACTTTAAAATGTTTTGAAATAAGCAAGTTATGGTCATTTTACTAAAGTCGCGCAAATCTTTCTCGCAATAAAAATGGGATAGTGTTTTTGACTTTCAGCCAATTTATGTGCTCGATAGAAACCGATTATCAAGTTGATCAAAACACAAAAGTTGTAGTACTCTGAGTTACCCGATAAACACGACTTGAATTACTTTAAAATGTTTTGAAATGAGCAAGTTATGATTATTTTACTAAAATCGAGCAAATCTGTCTAAAAAAAATTTTGTTCACAGAGTTCATTGCGGGGTTTTTAAAATAATCCGCATCGTTCTCTAAGAACAAAGCAAAATGCTGCAATTTAATTTTTATTTTTTATGAAGTTTAGCTTTTTGAGATTTTGTTTCTAAATTATTTTTACCGACCTTACTACATTTGATGGCTTCCATGAAACTTCTGTTGATGATTGTAATTGCTTATTTTCCGAGATCATGTATGCTTCATTTCTGGCATATTTGGCTGTCTTATCTCATGTTTTATTTCTTTTAGGCACTGACATGAAACAATTATATGTTTTGTGAGACATAGATGGTCCTCTCATCATCAGCAACCGTTTATGGGCAACCTGATAAGGTTCCATATGTGGAAGACTTCAATTTGTGAATGATGTGATGCTACGAAAGATAGTGTTTCTCTTGGACTCCACGTAAGTATCCCATAGTACTTGCGTTTTGCACTTTAAGAGGTGGCGTGTTGAGCTGTTGCATTTTGATGAGTTTGAGAGTTTCGATTTTTAGGGAATTTTGAGATATTTTCGAAGGAAATAGGATATTTGCAAGAAATTTGAGTGTGATGAGAGATTTGGAAGAAATTTTAATGAGTGTGAGAGAGGAATTTCGAATGAGGGAGGGAGAAACCGTTTGTTGATTAGAATGGTGAGGGAAAAAAAATTGGATTTTTGTTTATATAGGTGGTATGAGAAAAAAAAAAAAAAAAAGTGGTGTACGATGGTAAAATGGTGTGAGAAAGAGAAAGCGAAGGTGTGAAGTAGTCGCTGCCAAACACAACAATTGCTACTCTTTTACATTCTCATTTGCAGTTTCGCACTCTCTTCTCCGTTTCCCATAAAACGTCGACTTCACCACTCGCTCCCTTCAGAGAGAGAGAGAGAGAGAGACAGATTTCTTCTTCTTCTTCTTCGTGAGCTCTCCAATTCACAGATCTCTGATTCCGCCATGGCTCAGCCTCTCATAAAGAAAGACGACGATCGCGACGACGAAGGTGAGATCTCAAACCCTAGAGATTCAATTTTTATTTCATTCAATTCATTAATTTTGTTAGATCGATTTGCTCCGAACAGATTAGTTGAGAAATTTGAATTCAAATTCGCATTAAGTTACTTGTTTCGAGATTCGAATGTAGATATCAGTTATTCTTGTTGTAGATCTGCGTTTGTGTTTCAGTTTGATTCGTTTACGGATTTGGAGGTGAAATAATCGTTGGAATTAGAGTAAGATCTGTGGAAATTAGCAGATCTGGCGACGATTTTTGAAATTTTTTTAGCGAAATTTTGCGGAGAATGTTTTGTGTTGTGATTTCTTACAATCACTGTTGATGCATACGAGTTGAATATTGGCTATAATGCGCAAATGATTGTTCTTATTCTTTAACATCTAAACTGCCTTTACGATCGGTTCATGTTTTCTCTTTCATTGAATGCGCGGCTTTGCATTGAGAAAAGCCTAGTCACCTTAGTACTGGAAAACACTTTTTAAAACATTGCTTACAATTTGGATTAGTATGGAGTGTAGATTGTTTAGTGCTTGTTGTTTGAAGAGAAATTGTAGATGAAAGTGTTGTTTTTGAATTGTCATTTGATGTAAAATGTGTTATCCAACAGAATACTCGCCGTTTCTCGGAATAGAGAAGGGAGCGGTCCTTCAAGAAGCTAGGGTTTTCAATGATCCTCAACTTGATCCAAGAAGATGTTCACAGGTTTGGTTTCTTTTATTGATTCCGCAGTTGTGTTTAGTTTGTTTCCTTGATGATTGGGATTTAACATTTTCTCGGCAGGTCATCACTAAACTGTTGTATCTACTCAACCAAGGAGAAGTCTTCACTAAGGTTAGAGTTCTACGAATATAGCTATTCTCGATTTGATGTAATATCGTATGCATTTTTGCTATTTTCGCAAATTGCGAACTTTTCATTTTAAATTGTGAGTCAATGGTTTTTGTGACTATCTAGGTTGAAGCAACGGAAGTGTTTTTTGGGGTCACTAAGCTTTTCCAGTCCAAGGACATAGGTCTGAGAAGAATGGTTTATGTGATGATCAAGGAGATTTGTCCATCTGCAGATGAGGTTATTTGTTGCATTATGTTACTTAGACTATATATTGAAGGATTTTTTTTTTTGTTCTAATTAATTATTAACACTTGATATTGTTCATCGAAGGTCATCATAGTCACAAGCTCATTGATGAAGGATATGAATAGCAAGACTGACATGTATAGGGCCAATGCTATCCGGGTTTTGTGTAGAATTACCGATGGAACTCTTCTTACTCAAATAGAAAGATACTTGAAGCAAGCAATTGTCGACAAGAACCCAGTTGTGGCTAGTGCTGCTCTTGTTAGTGGAATTCACTTACTTCAGGTGTTCATCTCATGCCCTATTTTTGATTAATTAATATGTTACTTGTGTTATTGTTTGTTCTTGATTTTTTTTTTCTTTTTGTATGTTGCACAGACAAATGCAGACATCGTGAAAAGATGGACTAACGAAGTACAAGAAGCTGTTCAATCAAGAGCTGCTCTTGTGCAGTTCCACGCTCTGGCTCTTCTCCACCAGGTCAGAGATCATTTCTCTGTTGTGTCTTTTGAGATAAGGGTGGTAGTTACATTCTTGTTTAAGATCCAATAATGTGGTCTGACATTTCAATAATTTTTTATTTGTTGCTTTTAATTTAATGCGATAAAACGCTATTGTTCGAAACGAATCTGTAGGCGATGTTTACAAAGAGCACATCACTGCAGCAACCTTTGAATCCATAAAAATCTTTGAATCCATAAAAATGAAATATGATTAAGCCAAACTAAAGTGCAAGTCATCAATATACTGATTATGTTAGTGGAACTGGAATTTGCAGATCCGGCAAAATGATAGATTAGCTGTTAGCAAGCTGGTTACCAGCTTAACGAGAGGTGCAGTTCGTTCACCACTGGCTCAGTGCCTCCTGATCCGTTATGCTAGTCAGGTACACGTCTTTCTTTCAAACATTGCAAAGAATGTGACATTGTCTTGTGTATCATTCTAAGTATGGTTTGAAATGATTTTTTGCAGGTTATTCGTGAGTCAAGCCACAACAGCCAAACTGGAGACCGCCCATTTTATGATTACCTGGAGAGTTGTCTGCGACACAAAGCAGAAATGGTGATATTTGAAGCTGCTAAAGCAATAACAGAACTAAGCAATGTGACCAACAGGGAATTAACTCCTGCTATCACTGTTCTGCAACTCTTTTTAAGTTCATCCAAACCAGTGCTTCGTTTTGCTGCTGTCCGCACTCTGAATAAGGTAGATTTCTTTCCACATAAGATCATTGTGGTGTATGCACTTTTCCTCGAAATTTGATTGATTCTCTCCAACCTGCACCATCACCCTCTTATGGGGGGTTGTTTGGATTAGAAAATTCAATTGTGTTGTTTTGAAGCACCCACCTTGCATCTAGATTTATTGCTATCTAAATGGAGAGAGTTGCTGTTAGAATTTTGGTTATGCATTTGTATTTTCCATACTAAGGTTGTTCAAGAGAAAATGAAATATAGGTTTATATTGACTTGTGACATCAATTTATATTTTCCATAATGTAGCCAAACAATTAGAAAAATCAATTTCTATCAACACAATAAAGAGACAATCTAGTATGCTATTTCATTCTCACTCATCATGCCATACTCTTTTTGTTCTGAGAAATACCTTTTGACAGTAAGTGCAAAGTAGTGTTCACAAATCACAACCAGAAAAATTGACACCCAATAACGTATGTATATATGTACATATATCTTTGTCTGTGTGTGTGCGGTAGAATGTCAAATTGCAAGAATCAAAAGTCAAAGATGTAGCTTCATCACCTGTTTTTAGCCAGGCTTCGTGGTTTTCGGATATAGTTCAGTCATTAGCTGCGTAAATTTCTCTTGTTTGATGTTGTCATGTACTTTTTTGCAGGTTGCAATGACTCATCCCATGGCAGTTACGAACTGCAATATAGACATGGAGAGCTTAATTTCTGATCAGAACAGAAGCATCGCTACACTTGCAATCACGACACTCTTGAAGACAGGCAATGAGTCAAGTGTAGATCGCTTGATGAAACAGATAACAAACTTTATGTCTGATATTGCAGATGAGTTCAAGATTGTTGTTGTTGAAGCTATTCGATCCCTATGCTTAAAGTTTCCTCTCAAGTATAGATCACTGTGAGTAGCTAGTTGCTATGTAGAAAAATGTTTCATTTATACATCAGTTTTTTTCTTATTCATATGGATCACTAATACATCGCCTGCATTATATTTGATTTTCCAGGATGAACTTTTTGAGTAACATTCTCAGAGAAGAAGGGGGCTTCGAGTATAAGAAGGCAATTGTTGATTCAATTGTCATTCTTATACGTGATATACCAGATGCCAAAGAAAATGGCTTATTTCATCTATGTGAATTTATCGAAGATTGTGAATTCACATATCTTTCTACTCAGGTAGACATATCTCTTGATTTACTTCTCATTTCTTTTGTTTCAGTTGCTCCAAATGGTTGGCATGATTTATCTGAAATGTTCTATATCCTTGTATGTCTCAGATATTACACTTTTTGGGTAACGAAGGGCCCAAAACAGCAGATCCCAGCAAGTACATACGGTATATCTATAATCGTGTAATCCTTGAGAATGCAACTGTTCGGGCTAGTGCTGTGAGTACCTTGGCAAAGTTTGGTGCATTGGTCGACTCCTTGAAGGTAGTGTGATGTTCTAGTTTTTCATGTATATTGCTTTCTATTTATGTGGTTAATGCTGATTATCAACAATGCATTAAGATTTTCTTAATTATCTGTTGCAGCCTCGTATATTTATCTTGTTGAGGCGTTGCCTATTTGATAGTGATGATGAGGTGAGTTTACTACACTTTCGAGGTGCCGATTTTTGTTTTGGAGTGGTCGGCTTATAGCTACATTAGTATGATATTTTGTTCTCTGGAAATGATGCAATTATTCCAAATTAAGGGAAAAAAAAGTCACAGTTTTACATTGTATTTTTTCTAGTATAATCAGGAAAATTTGTCTAAACCAAATGAAGTGATAGTTTTTTGACAAAGCTCGACATAGATGCAAATAATCTTTGTTTTATCATCTCTTTGTTTTAAAGGTGCAATTTTTTACCAATTTAAGATGTAAACAGTAATAAAATTGATTCTCAACATTCTACTTTTTATGATCACCATAATTCATGGTATGATTCTACTTGTGGAGAATTTTCTGAGTATTTTGTCCTCACAGGTGCGGGACAGGGCAACTCTCTATTTGAGTATGCTCGGAGGTGATGGTCCAGTTGGTGAAACTGAGAGCTATGTGAAAGACTTTCTCTTTGGGTCACTTGATGTACCATTAGTCAACCTGGAGGCTAGCTTGAGGAACTATGTAGGTCTTCTTCCAGCTCTTTATTTTAGGTTTATCATTATTTTACTGCTAACTCTTTTTGGCATGCATGCAGGAGCCTTCAGAAGAACGTTTTGACATTGATTCGGTACCTAAGGAAGTTAAGTCACAGCCATTAGCTGAGAAGAAAGCCCCTGGCAAAAAGCAACCTAGTCTTGGTGCTCCTCCCAGTGCTCCAACATCCACTGTTGATGCATATGAGAGAACACTTTCTTCCATTCCCGAGTTTGCAGACTTTGGAACACTATTCAAGGTTCTGACTTATCTTAACAACATAATTATTGTGTGTTGACATGATGCTCACTTTTTTTTTGGTGCGCTTCAGTCCTCACCACCAGTAGAGCTGACAGAACCTGAGACGGAGTATGCTGTCAATGTTGTGAAGCACATTTATGATGAGCATGTTGTATTTCAGTATAACTGCACAAATACCATTCCTCAACAACTACTGGAAAATGTAACTATCCATTTTGAAATGCAATATTCAATGTCCATTTCCTTTGAATAAAACTTCTTTGACAGTTATGCTCTGGCTTGCTTTCAGGTGTCTGTTATTGTTGATGCTTCCGAAGCTGAGGATTTTGTGGAAGTAGCATGCAAGGCTTTAAGCTCACTTCCTTATGATTCTCCAGGGCAGACATATATTGCATTCCAGAAGCCAGAAGGTGCAGTTCTTGGGAAGTTCTCTAACACGTTGAAGTTCGTTGTTAAAGAGGTACAGTTGCCACTTAATCTGTCCACTTATTCCTATTACCTTGCTTTGGTAATTGCTAAATTGTGATCAACATTTAAAAATTAATCCACTTCCATGTAAAGGCAAATCAAAGCTTTGATTTTGACCAGGTCAGATGGTTTCATTTTAAACGTTAATTGATTTCCATATGAAGAAATTTTTCTTGAATTAGATTCTGTAACTTAGGTCCACTGTAAAGGTATTTGTTCACTTGAATGCTATTCTAAAAAGAGTGGATTTCGTCAAGTTGCGATAAGTTATTTAACTTGAAATATTTTTTTTCACCGAGTAACTAACAAACTCATCTTATTTGAACTTTTAAACCACAAGCTAAATACTTACTACAAAGGCAAATTCTATTTTGTGTATTATCATTTTGATGCTTAATCAATTTGTGTCCTTCAGGTTGATTCAAGTGGTGAGGTAGAGGATGATGGAGTTGAAGATGAATACCAGCTTGAAGATGTTGAGGTTGTTGCAGCTGATTATGTGTTGAAAGTGGGGGTTTCCAATTTCAGGAATGCATGGGAAAGCTTGGGACCAGACTTTGAGAGAGTTGATGAGTACGGTCTTGGTGTAAGGGAAAGCTTGGCGGAGGCTGTGAGTGCAGTCATTAGCATTCTTGGCATGCAGCCCTGTGAGGTGAGAACATTTACCTCTCGTGGCTTCTTTTTTTTTTTAAATCCCTCAACCCATCCCACCCCAGATGCTACCGGCAGGGTTCATGGCTGTTAACTTTCCAAGATAGTGTATAATCTATTTAATAGAAAGGGGAGAAAGTTATGTCCCGGTGTGACATATCAGGAGCCTAGTGGCTTCGGAGTGACCAAGGTTGTCTACTTGACAAAAATGTTAATTGGACAAGTCTTACCAATTTCTAGTGAGATTCTGTTGAACCTTATACTCATTTTAGTAATCTTCAACTGTTCTGCTACATGACTGTAAGATTCTCTTCATTTTTAAGGTAGCAATCATGTCTTTTGGTAACTTGTGGCAGTACTATTGTCAGTGATTTTACTTTTCTGAAATATTGTCCAATGCAGGGTACTGAAGTTGTTCCAAGCAATTCAAGGTCGCACCAATGTCTGTTGTCTGGTGTGTTCATAGGCAACGTGAAGGTGCTAGTCCGTTTGTCCTTTGGAATTGATGGGCCCAAGCAAGTAGCCATGAAGCTCGCTGTTAGATCTGAAGACCAAGCAGTTAGTGACGCCATCCACGAGATTGTTGCCAGCGGCTGATTGTGGAATCTGTTTGATCGCATTTGGTTTTGGCTTTACCCTTTTTGTCTGGGTTAAAGAGCAAAGCAGTTGTAGGAAAGTTGAGTTTTGTAATCCCCCAAGATACTAGTTGCTCTGAACAATCACTCGAGTCATAGGAAGAAAAAGAGCTTAATGAGAAGATGGGATTTGGATTTCCTCGATATGAGTACATAATATAGACTATTTTTTGTATCGTGTTCATTTCTTACGATTCCATTGGTACTACAACAAATCGTTTAAATCCAAGAAGTTTAGGATTACCCATTTGTATTTGTATGAGCTTGTCTCAGTTCTGTCTCAACTTTAAAATGCTTTTTAATATACAGTTTGTTCTGATCTAGTTACAGTGATGCTATGGTTATCAGGATTTCGTTATATGGTTGCTTTATGACAAAATTGCATTTTGATTGTTGGATACTCTTTATTTTCTGTAATGCCAAGTTACAGTGATTTTGTTGCGTGACATTCCGCAGCTCAGAAAGTTGTCGATCATGTTGCTGATTTTGCTGGTACACATTTTGGCTTGACACCTGCAGTCAAGATTACGTCAGATGTTAACCATAGTCATCCAATGGAAAATTAGTGTGGTAGAAGTGGTCGTTGCATTGATGATCATGCTGGTGGTGCCTATGTAGCTTTTAGATTGTTCAAGCCTAGATCATTTTTTTTCGAAAAAAGGGCAAGTGATTTGTTTTTGTACCACTGCACAATTAGTGATTGTTAAATTCTTGAAGATGCACAAGACAAACACATAAACCTGAAGTTAGCATGAGATGATTTCGCAGAGTACATAGCTCGGACCTTTTCCTCGGAATGGCAAAGTGCATTTTTTATTTGAATTTTTTTTTCCAAAACAAATACATTTTCAATATGCTTGTTAGTGGATGAAAATCATCTAGAAAATATATTTTTCTTGTCTAATATTAGACTTAAAATATAATTTGGCAAAAAATTGAATTCGGTGTCTTGAGTGGTGAAATCGTTTTACAAAAAAATCCTTGTATATATGGTAAGTCCTGCAAATCGATGTTTCAAAAAAAAAAAAAAAAATTATGGAACCAATTAAGCACCTGAAAATGAAAATTTTAGCAAATCAATTACATTTACAACGAACTTGCAGTGAACCATGTAGAACATTACATATATTTATATTTTTTAAGTGAGGCTAGGAAATTAGGTTTTGCAACCAGAATGGTGTGTCTTAATTAGAGGTGATTTTTTACAACATCGGGATACACATGAACACTTTGGAGATTTCATCATTCTTTCAAGATCATGCCACGACAACATGGTTGCAAAAACCTGATTTCCTAGCATTTTTGATATTTTTTTGGTATTCTAGCTAATGTTTTTCTAACAAACATTAGAATTGTAATTGGTCAATCGGGTACTAGCTCAGTGGTAGACGATAGACATGTGATGGATGCAATCAATAACCCAATAGTGTAAAAGAATAAACTAATTATAACACTATAAAAACATAAAAACGTCCGAGTTTCTTCTTCATACACCACATTTTTAATAAATAAAAAAGGGCAATCGGATAGTAAAACCTAAAAAAATAAAAAAAATTTATTATTTTATTTTTTGGGCTCACCAAACTATCCTTCCGAGTCAGGATCGAACGAACCACCTCAAGTCAGATCCGATCTACATTATAAATTCCCAAACCTAAACCCCTCTCTTCCCCACCTTGTACGAGCTCACTCAGCTCCAGAGATAGAGGGATCTCGTACTCTCCTTCGTTCACATCGATTGATTGGAGAACCCTAGTTTTTAGTTTCGTTGGTCGATCGATTGTTCGATCTTTCGATCTTTGAAAAGATGGGAGACGTCAACGATCCATTCATGCGGAACAACACCGCCAACTTGCAGGCTCGCGCCAAAGCTCAAAATCGAGCTACTGTTCTTCAACTCAAGCTGGTTCGTTCGTTCTTCTTCTTCTCGCTTTCCTTGCATCTCTATTGAATCAGTAATTAGGTTTTAAAAAAGTGCAGATAATTATATTTTAATTGCAGCTTATTTAGACCTGTCTATTTGTTTTCTGATTTCTTCGTTTTGAATCTTCTTAGGTTTTAGTGTTGCTAGGGTTTCAGTCAGCAGGTCTAATTTGATCATTATTTCACAAATTAAGCGATTTAAATCCATACTTTTGTAAAGATTTATCAATTGGTGCTTGGTAGAAGTTTGTTTAACGCTCTTTCTGTCTGCGATGCAGATTGGGCAGAGTCATCCGACTGGTCTTACATCCAATCTTTTGAAGTTGTTTGAGCCCCGACCTCCATTGGAGCATAAACCGCCTCCAGAAAAAAGAAAATGTCCTCCATATTCAGGTTGGTTCATCTTTGTGCACTTATTTGGTTTTCTTCTTGTTAGTGATTTGCGATCATTACTAATCTTGTATGTCTTTCTCTTTCAAGGTATGGCGCAATTTGTGACTAACTTTGCAGAACCAGGGGACCCTGAATATGCTCCACCTGCCAAAAAGGCTGAAACTTCAGTGAGTCAACTTCCATTTCCCTTCCGCAAAAATATTAGCCCGTACTCAACATTTAATGTTTTATTAAAAAATACACAAATTATGAAGAATGCACTCGAGCACAATTTTAATATGCCTATTTGAGCGTATATTTCATAATCTGCTTATGTAAATACTTTTATTTGCCGCTGCCTTGTTAAATATTTACAACTTTTTTTATTTGTAAAATTTAATTCTGTGTTATGTACGATGTTAAGTTGCAATTATTATAATGCACAATGGGTGTGTTTCGCTTCTCGCTATAGGCGGAGAAGGGGTTGTTATTTATTTATTTTTCTAAGTATATGTAGAGGCTGTGTTAACCTACCACATCTGTAAGTTCTCACATCTAAGTTCTTCATAAATGATTTAAGCACTGTTATCTCTCTTTAGACAATGGTATTGTCTAATCTTGTATATGGAAGATATTTGCTACATCATGATGTAAAGGAGATTATGGACGTCCTGTGATTTGTTTGTTTGCACGCCTTATTTTGGTATTCTTATAATATTATGGTTTTAATTATTGAATCACAAAGGCTTTCGCCACCTTTCTTCACTTAATGCTCAATGGACTTGGAATTGGTGAATTTTCAGGTCGTATCTGGGATCAAGATTTTGAATTTTACCTTGTTTTGAAATACGAATATATTTGATTGCCGGCTCCTATGTTAATTTGTTTTGATGTCCATTGCTAAGTCAGTTCTGACGTTATGGTTTCATGATTCAATCTATTGCTGTCAGGCACAAAGAAGAGCAAGAGTACACCAATTACGGTTAGAAAATGGTGCAAAGAAGGCTGTTGAGGAGCTTGAGAAATGTAAGTGTTTCAAGTTTTTCCATGAAATTTATCAGCTGAAGCATTTTTTTTCTTTTTCTGACTCTACTATCTCGTTTCACAGACGATCCAGCGAATGATCCAAATGTATCAGGAGATCCATACAAGACATTGTTTGTGGCTAGGCTTGTGAGTAATCTCCAGAAACCTCTTTCATTTGTGTTGATACAATGTATCCTTATGGAAACTGACAAAATTTGATGGTTTCTTGCAGAACTATGAGACAAGTGAGCACAGACTTAAAAGGGAGTTTGAGACATATGGACCAATTAAAAGGGTAGGTACTTTAGAGCAATCCCGAGGGGATTGCCCTTTTGGTTTATTCGGTAAGAGGTTAAGTTGTTTTTCTATTCTCCTCCCTTCTCTCCTTAACCCAAAAATTTGTTTTAAATTTTCAAAATTCTATCCCTTCATCGCAGATTTAAAAAATGCTTGTTTCACAAAACAAATCAGGATACTAGTATTCCTTCTACATTATTGCTTGTTATTTTCATCTCTAATTTAGTATTGGTGCTGAACCTGATGCATTGAATGGACGACCAGGTTGTAGTACCACTTTCTGTGAACCAAATTCTTGTTTGTGGTTCTCTGAGTTTTTTCCACCAAGTTGACCTTTTTAATGTATAACTTTATCATCAGCCTAAAAACATAGAATAAAATTGATTAATTTTTCTTCTCAAGCTGCTTGGACAAAATATGATGTCTTGTAAGTGATGTACCTTTACATTTATGATATTTTAGCATAACTATTGATGATTGATACCCAACTTGCTTAAAAAAAATCCTTTCTTTCCAGAGATGAGGGACAACATTGTTGTTCCGGGTTGATTATTACATTTCAATATGATATATATAGTATTTATTAAGATAATCTGATTTCTAGCTTTGTTGATTTTTCAAATAAGTCTTAAATTTAAAAGATGATTTTCTGGACATATGGGAACTGGTTCTCGTAAATCAATGAATCTGGTGAGATGGTCTCTTATGTGTTTTCAAATTGGTAAGTAAGCTGTAACTGGCCTCTCCATGCAAGCTTGACTGCGGCGGGTTGATGTATTTGATGGTGAAGCTTTGGTCCTTAATCTGAACACAGAAAGCTTTCAGTTTTTTTAGTTTAATGACAACTATGGAAGAGAGTTGTTGAATATTTATCCCAAAATGATGGTATGTATCGACAAGGGAATAATGACAGATTTTCTTGCGCATTATTGCTAATGCGCTACGGGTTTGCTCTATCCCTCCTCCTTTGTTAGTCTCCCTGATTCTAATGGCCACAAAATTTTCCTAGAGACTTAGGACTTATCCTAGCTTGGTGTTGATTTATAGTTTTGTATTAAGAAAATTCCCTGGTAAGGGGGTGGTTATCATGTTCAGCTTTGGACCACCTTAATGGCAAACAGATTGCAAGATCGTGCTGCATGGTAAAGCTGTAAATTTTAGTGAGCATGGTAGTGGTGCATAATGCCTTTTTGCCTTCATTTGTCAAGCCATATCAATGGAGAGCTTCATCTTCCATTTTCCTGTGCTAGGTAAAAACAAGTAGGGAGTATTGTCACCTTTTCCTCTCATTTGAATTCTAAGTAATTGTGGTTATTTTTTACTGAAAAAACTGGTTTTACTTCAAAGGGCAACAAAAAATGTCTCAGCAGTTCAGAGGGTACCGGGTATTTTCTATGCAATTTATACTTGATTTGCTATTTTTTAAAGTTTTTCCCTGGTAAGGGGACAGTAAATCTCTTGCTGGTAAATCGGCCACATGCATTGGTTTTTCTGCCAAATTCTAGCAATGGTGGTGTTGCATCCTGCGTGGACGAAGCTGTACACCTTGAAAGGTGAGCACGGCTAAGTGAGGCATAGTGCCTGTCTGCCGTGCCATTTAGGATTTAGTATTTATAAAATTTTGTTAGCCTTTTATGACAATGATATATGAGTAGGACTTTGTATTTGTACTATGTGATTTCTGCTCCTAATGAAATTCTCAGTTGTAATCTTGTGAATTCTTCAGGTTCGAATGGTTACCGACAGACTGACAAATAAGCCTAGAGGCTATGCTTTCATCGAGTATGCACATACTCGGGATATGAAAGGTTTGTTGTTACACGATTTCCCTAGCTTTTGGACAATCCCCTTTTAGGATAAAGATGAAATGGCTTCTGATTATGGTTTCTCCTTTTGTGTTCCACACAGCCGCGTATAAACAAGCTGATGGAAGGAAGCTTGATAACAGAAGGGTTCTTGTTGATGTTGAACGTGGTAGGACTGTCCCAAATTGGAGGCCTCGTAGACTTGGAGGTGGTCTTGGAACTACTAGGGTTGGAGGTGAGGATGTCAATCAGAAATACTCTGGCAGGTAACTTGCTAGTCTTATGTATTTCTCAATTTTCCGTTTGAGGATTTGAAGTTAAGGAGGGGAATGGCAGTGTAGAATGTTTTTTCTTTAGAATAAACTTGAAGACTGTATTGATGATCGGTAATAATGCAGTCTTATACTGGTACCCATACAACCTTTAATTGGTAACTGTCACTTGTAGTTGTAGTGAATAAATTCCAGCACCTCTTTAGGATGCAATTGACTGAGACTAGAAGAACAAATCTAAGTGCAAATAACAGAAAAAACAACACACCACAACACAAAGATTTACGTGGTTCGCCGTAAGGGCTACTCCAAGGGCTAAAAGCGTTGGAAGCTCTGATTTTACTATAAATTGTAGAGTCCAACTTTGAATAACACCACTACAACATGTCCCATGGATCTCAATCAAAGACCATAACTTACCTATGCTGACTCGATTGGGTAAATAGAGTATTTGACTAGAATCTAACTATTTATGAATAGTCAATGATAATGGTTGTTCAAGTTACAGTAGTCCTGCTCCGAAGTTGCAAATCGACAAAGAATATCTTAGCATGATTCACATTTGCAAGTTGCAACTAACGCGAAGTCATTATTATCTGTTCTTGCTTTCAGAATTCATGTTATCAATTTTTCCCCTTGATTTTTTTTTTTTTTCATTTTAATTGCATCTTTCAAGTTAGCATTCTACTAAGCACATTCAAGTTAGCATTCTACCAAGTTACCATATGACTGATTAATTCTTAATGTGGAAAATCCTGATTTGAACCCAATTTTTAAAATCCTAAGTGCCGATTTCTCTTAAATAATTTCTCAGGGAGCCACAGCAGTTGGCTGCTGGTGGTCCTCCATCTCGTTCTGAAGAGCCAAGAGTGCGGGAAGATCGTCTTGTTGACCGGTAAGTCTTACCCCATGTTATATTGTTGATTGTAATTGGTTTGTATTGCTACAAGTTCAAGTGCATGTTGTTCTACAATTACTCAGTCAGTTGCCTTGAATACAAGTTAGTTGCAAGCAGAGGGCTTTCCTTGACAATACTACAGTTTGTAATGGAAATATGATTGTCTTAAAACAATATGGTTATAGGGAAAGGGAAAAATCTCGTGAAAGAGGAAGAGATAGAGACCTGGAACTAGAGAAGTCCCAGGAGCGGCCTCGTGACAGGACAAGGGACCGTGAACCAAGAGAAGAACGACATCATCACAGAGATCGTGAAAGGGCCAGGGACAAGGACAGGGAAAGAGACAGAGATCGAGGCCGTGATCATGAGCGGTCTCGTGATAGAGACCGTGGCCGAGACAGGGATCGTGGCCGTGATCATGAGCGGTCTCGTGATAGGGATCGTGATCGTCCCCGTGAGAGGGAAAGGGATTATGACCGGATAGAAGCAGATGATCGTGGGCGCTCTCGTGATCGGGATGCTGACTATGACCATGTTGAATCTAAGCGTGGACGCGACAGACATGGTGATCGAGTTTCAGAACCTGAACGTGAGCATGGACAGTATGATCCTTATGAGCATGAAGGCCTTGGTCAGTACGATCATCTTGAACCTGAGGGTGATCGTGGTAATGAGCGTGATCATGACCGCTATGAGCAGATGGAGCCTGAGGACTACCGCTATGATCGTGCAGTTTCTGAGCCTCGAGAAAGGGAGAGAACTCGCGATCATGAAATGGACTATCAGCGTTCTGAGAGGTCTCTTTCACGAGAATATGAACATTAGAACAAGTTTTTCGTGTGCACTAGTAAGTTCTGTGCCTATGACAGCATTTTTATTTCAAGTTTATTTTGAATTTACTCTAGGAATGCTATATCTAACTTTCGATTTCATTGAGCAGGTGTGATCAGTTGGCATGTTGTGGAGGAGCATATGTTGTAGAACTCACCATTTACTGTTCTCTGCTCAACCTTGGTGTGTTTATGAAGACTTCATATTTTGCTGGATGCACTTTTTTATTGAGTATGTCAATGGAGTTTTTATGTTCTTAAGTAGCTCATTGGAAACTGTCCTTTATTATTCTGTTTTTATGAACTTGTCAGTGAAAATGATATGTGAGGTGAGACTTGATATTTTGCTTACGTTTCTGTTTAATTATCTCCTCTTTCGGAAATCGAGTTATTACTTGATATACGATTAGTGCAACAAGGAAAATGCTGAGCGCCTTACCTTATTATTTTGCCTACCCAACTTGCCTGGTGTGGCAAGTGATAAGCAACGTAATGGAGAAATTTCCAGTTCGAAATCTTTGCGACTCGTCTGTTTTCTCTTGGTCTACCTTTCATCATCACAAGCTGACTGAAATAGGGGGTGAACTTGTTTCAGGTGTTGGGGAGTGGCTTAATTTATGATCAATATCACAAACATGCTAGGCTACTATCTTCTCGAGCTTAAGAAGCTACTTGAACTTTATCAAAGAAAAGAAAATCATGTATGCTGCAAGATCAAAAGGATAGATGGTTTACTAGGGGCCAAACTATTTGTTACATTGATCATCTTAACTATATTTTGCTTCCATGTTCTGTAAAATTCAGAGGGATGCTTGACATTTAACCCTAGAGTGGTTAGTATATGCTAGAGCAGGTTTGTCAAAGTTATGTCTCAGCTTTTACATTCAACTTGTTCTTGGACAATATTTCCGCATAACTGTAAAACAGAACTTAAAACAAAGTACCCAGTATAATCAACATTTCATTAGATGAAATAAACCTACAATGCATCATCACAATGATCTTCAACAAAAGGATCAATTTCAACCAAAATCACTTCATCATAAACCACATCAGTTTTCATTAAAACATGGAAACCACAGTAATATGATCAAACCCCAGTTGATCCAAAACCACCAAAACCCCTAACAGTTGAATCCAAATCCTCAACTTCCATAACCTCAGGTGTCATTATCCTTTCAATAACCAATTGAGCAATTCTATCTCCCTTCTTCACTTCAAAATCAACATCAGAGTGGTTAAACAAGATCACCCCCAGAGGTCCTCTATAGTCAGCATCAATCACACCAGCACCCACATCAATCGAATGCTTCCACGTCAATCCAGATCGCGGCGCTACACATCAGCAAACAAATAAACTCAATGCAAACCCATTAACATTTTAAGATATCAAATCAAGCTAATAAATCAAATCATTAGCCATTGAATCAACAAAAACAACCAAAACAGAACACACTATGAATGTTTGATGAAATAGTAGACACAAATTCAACCAAACAAATCAAAACAATGCAAACCCATAACCATTAAAGGATCTAGACCAACATCTACAAACAAGCGTAGGCTTACCAACACGAGCATATGTTCCTTCAGGTATGGCGATGCTCAAATCAGTCGGAACCAATGCTTTCCCCCTTGCTGGAACTTTAGTCTCAGTAGCACTAAACCAAAAATTAGATAAACCCAAACAATTAATACTTTAATCCAAACTTCATAAACCCTAGCACATGAAAAATCAACTCTCGAATCCTTACCTCGAAAGATCGTAACCCGCAGAGAGAGCTGAACCCCTAGAAGGCAAGACCGCATTTTCCGACAACTTCTTGACCTTGAAGAGAGGCAGAGCGATTGGTGTTTCTACAGAAGCACCATTTTGATGGATCTTTTGAACCTTTGGGGAGGGTTCTTTCACTTTTGGGCTGTTGTTTTGGGGGTTTTGGAGAGTCATTTTGAGAGATGAACAAAATTGACGAAATGGGGTTCTCGAATTGGGGATTTGTGGGGTGTTGAAGAAGGAATTGACGGGTTTAAATAGAGAAAAAATGAGGATCGAATGTTTGGAAAAACTAGCGCCAATTTTCCCGCTACCATTTGAAATCAAAGAAAATTTGGGTTTATCGAGGTGAAGTAGACTAGTAGAGTAGTAGTTGAAGGGCTTTTTGGTCATTTTGATGCTTGTGACGTTTCTACCTAGGTGCACCAGTCAAAATCTCAAGAGGCAGCCCACAAGGCAGCGCGTTTGGTTGGAATATTCAAAAAGGACCCCCCTTCTAGATAACGAGGGAAAGGAATTGTGCCAACACTATATGTATTGATGGCAAGAAACTATTGTTACTAAAATTGTTCTAAGAACCGTTCCTTAAGAAAATCGACTATAGCTTCTTATCATTATTGGGGGATCATCTTGAAGAAGCCAATTATTGAGTAAGGAATTGTGCAATAAGTTTATAATGGTTTGGTAATTTAAGGCAGAAGGGATTTGAACCCTGTAATGAGCTAGAACTCTGCATCGGTAGTAGTTGGGCAATTTCTACTTTTTACTATTAGCATATAACCTTTTTATGCAGCCTGAGAAGAGAGCACTGATTAGTGTTTGGGAGGGTGTTCAACATGTCAGTGTCAACTTTACTCCACTTCATTTTCTCCAAACCCATGGAAATAATGATAGAGTTGGCATTTACGTGCTAGACATCCTCTCTAGACACTAATCCTAGGGCTGAAAATCGAACCAACTTAGGTTGGTTTTAAAATTTTCAAACCGAAATCGAACCGATTCTAATTTATGCAAACCGTAACCGAATCGACTAAAATCGAATCAAAACCGAAATAAAACCAAACTGACCGATTATTTTAAACATATTGTATTATTTATATATAAAATATATATTATTTATTATATATATTTTATCGGTTTGATTTGGTCGGTTAAAATCACATAAAAACCAAAAAATCGAACCGACTACTTCAGTTTTGAATTTTTTAAAACTGAAATCGATCTGAACCGAATTTAAACCGAACCAATCAGTTCGATCGATTTAATCGATTTGATCGATTTTTTGTTCAGCCCTAACTAATCCTAGCACAAAGACCGAACTAAATAGATTTTTTCATGCATAAACTAGCGTGAGTTACGGGTAGTAAATATAGTTTTAGTTAAGAGATAGATGAATGATTGATCTATCATTTCAGACTATAGACAAAAAGATCCTATAACAACTATGATTGATCTATCTTTCTTCAAATTATATACTAGTACTCTATTTCCCCGAAGTTTCCTAATCTTTGAGGTTGAGTGATCTTTTAATTTTTTTTACCAAGTTAGATCATGATCCATGCTGAAGTTGATGTCTATTGTACTAAGAATCGAGAGATGGTGAACACTCGACACGTAACATTGATATAGATGTGGACTTATCAATGAACATTGGCATATGGAAACAAAGTTGAGTCTTTCCTTCAATTTTAGGTATTTGTCCTTTCAAATTCAAAAGAAGGTGATTAAATTCATTGGAATTTGATACTTTTGTTTGCAATTGCATAAATTTATATGCATCTTGTGAAATGAGAGAATAAAATTGGTACGGTATTATATTCTTAGGCCGTGTTTGGTTGAAAAAGAAAAAGAAACATGTGAAAATAGTGAAGTAAAATAAACGAAAGACGGGAAAAAGTAAAACGTGAAAAATAATATTTTACCGTAGCAAACTCAAGAAACATAACTACGTTTAGTTTTTAAGGTCACATTTTTCATATATCAAACGTAATACTATTTTGTAACTCAAAAAAAAAAAAAAACTCATTAATAATTTAGGTGATCTTCTCCTTCACTTTTCACCTTTTTTTTTTTTTTTTTTTTTTTACATATACCAAGAAAGCATTTCCCACTATATTATTCCCATGCGGTGATTCTAAATGGCGAGGAAACGAGCAAGGGAGGGGGTTGTGACTTTTCACCCCCTCGAGATACATGCCCATGTGAATCTCGAGGGGGATGCAGGGTCAGCCCGTTTCCTCACCGCCTAGAACGACTCTATTCCCATGTGATGTGTTAATGATCACTTTTTGAAATGAATGGATACTAAAATCAAAGGTTTTGCTCCTGTTTGTTTGCCTATTTTCATGTAGAAAACAAAATGCTCTTTTTCATGGGTTTTTTTTTTTTTTTTTTGGAAAACATGAAACATGCACTTCTTATAGGCTCCTTTTGAGTGACAAAATTAGGTTCTAGGTGATGGAGAAGAGGCCAATAATCAAGAAGCAACTATGAAGCTTCCCTTGTTGAAAATAAACAAAAATTCTTGATTAATTACCTTCACATCACCGCACACACAACACTTCTTTTGGTATGTATCCACTTTGAGGAGATCCACCATGCACTTTTAAAAAAAAACTATTTTGGTGAATTCGATTTTGAGATCTTTCCCTCGGATTTGAATTCACATGAGTAGTGAGAAAATAATCTTATGAAGAATAAAATTTATGTCAGTAAATAGACAATCAAACAGTGGATTTTGCATAAAAAGAAAAATAGATTCCATTGTCCAAGGAAAATGATGAACCAAACATACCCTCAATTTATTTATTTATTTATTTATTACATACATGAGCAATAACAAATTGGCTTTGATAAATTCAAAGTTTACTAAGCTCACTTAAAGGTAGGTGGTCTTGCCTAAGAGGGTAACTAATGTAGTTTTGCCCAAGGATTGTGATTTCTCGAAAAATATCAAAATCTCATGAAATAATTTTTTTCTTTTCGAGTTACCGAAATTTATTTCAAAATCTGAAATCATTATTCTTTTATTAGTCCAATCTCAGTTTTCGTACATTTAAACCCATTATAATCTTAGTTAGTATTAAAATTTAGTTATATAAGTGGTTCTTGTGCAATATGAAATTTGTATTACATTATGAGTTTTGTGGGGCTCTTTACATAGTATGTAGGAGATTAAAATGCTTAAATTATATTGATAATTTCAAAATTACAACCAAAATATTTACCTTTTTCTATACAACAATGAAATATATAACGAGTATTTCTTAAAATCAACTTACTGAAATTAGTCCGAAAAATGAAATCACAATCCTTGGTTTTGCCAAAATTTTTGCATGGTCTTAACTAAAGGGTATACAATTAAATTATTGAAGTACCAACTTAGTATTTGCATATTCTTAACTAAATGGTAAACTTATGAAATCTTGGAGTATTGAAATTTCTGAATGAGAAAAAAAAGGAAAAAAAAGAAGAAGAAAAAGAATCATAATATATGATGATATATATATTTTGCTTATAAATACACCTCTAGTGGATACAAAAGAAAACCAAACTTGTTAAGGTGACAGAATCGTCAGTCCTCTTTGTTTCTACAAGTTATACAGAAAAGGCTGATCCATCTCTTTCTCTTGACAATTTTCATGGATGATGTAAAGGTGAAGAAGAGAGTTCTAACAACATGGATGTTGTTGTTGAGCATTGTAATGGTGATTCATTTGAGTAGAGCTGAGAAGCTCTTGAGATCTCTTCATGCAAAAACCTACGTAGTTGGTGGTGATGAACAACATGAATTTTTGCATGAGATTGTTCATTTTCTTTGGCAGAATGGCAGGTCTTCTTATCATCATGTTTGGCCAGTGAGTAAACTCTTATTATTATGTCTTCTATTCTCTCTGACATATACCAGAACAAAGAACATATTGAGTAAATAGCCAAACAACTTATTTAAGTGTAAAGATAATAGCTAAAAAACGTCGTTTAATTGGTTCTGGTATCCAGTAAAAACCTTGCTTGCCCTTAGAAAAATTTAATAAGAATGAGCCTTTTAGTCCTACACATATCCGGACTCGTTAAATATGAGTATTTTCAGTCATATCTTTACCTGTCATGGTTATTTTTATCTTGGTTTACACTGAAATCTTTGCTAGGACATGGAGTTTGGATGGAGATTTGTCGCAGGGTCGATAATAGGATTCTTGGGGGCAGCTTTGGGGAGTGTTGGAGGAGTTGGTGGTGGTGGCATTTTTGTTCCTATGCTCACCTTGATCATTGGCTTTGACCCCAAATCTTCTACTGCCATTTCCAAGTGTATACTTCTCTCATATTTTTCCATAATTTTACTAAAATTTTCGACTTCTGTATTCTCAAGCCTATATACAATTTTAATATTTATTGCAGGTATGATAATGGGTGCAGCAGGATCGACAGTGTATTATAACCTGAGATTGAGGCACCCAACACTGAATTTACCCATTATCGATTATGATTTGGCCTTGCTTTTTCAGCCAATGCTCATGTTGGGTATCAGCATTGGTGTTGCCTTCAATGTCATTTTTGCAGATTGGATGGTCACAATTCTCCTCATCATCTTATTTCTTGGTAACAGCTTAAACACTTTGATCGATATTTGATTTTTGTTGCACCTGATGACTTCTGTGTAAAAGTTTTGTTGGAACCTTTTTTTGGTTCTTGAGTTGGCTGATACAATTTTACGCCAGTCTGCATGTAAACACGCTTTTCTTGTATAGAAGTGTAGGTTTTTCCACAATTGTGTGACTACAGTAAAAACCTTACCTAGTGAAAATCGAAATGATTGACCTCATGCATGCTAATAGGTACATCGATTAAAGCACTAATCAAAGGCATCGAGACATGGAAGAAAGAAACTCTAATGATGGCAAGTCTCTTATACCGTACCTTTCCATACAGTTTCTAAGTTTTTTTCAATTATATGTTCTTTGTTTTGAGTCCATGAATGTGGTGTCTTTTTGGCTCTACTACTTTGTTTTTCACTTTCAGCAAATGACCAAGCTTTTGGAGGCAGAATCAAAACCTTTTGGTGAGTTCAATCCTTCTGGGGCCACCAACAAAACTTTCTTGTGAATGTTGATGAGAAAAAAGTTCTATTTGATCCTCCAGAGTTTACGAATTTGAATCTAGACTTCTAGGATCCATATCAAGAGTTTTTCGAGCTAAAATATGATTTTAGAACTAAATTTGACATTTTTTTTAATGAGATCGAATTACAGAAAACTACCTGGTGCCGGTTTACAAACCACTGCCCAATGGTCCTGTGGTTGTTCATCCACCAGACGAGGAGGTAAATTTTTAGTGTTTTTATTATATATCTATTTCATGTCTGAAGGCTACATTGCAGAGGTAATCACACAACAACACCCAAAGGCTAATAACGCGTTTTAAATTCTATTCTTATCTGCAACATAATCTTGGTTAATACTCAGATTCCTTTGGTGAAAAACATTTACTGGAAGGAGTTGGCAATGCTAGTTTTTGTCTGGGTAGCCTTCCTTGCAGTTCAAATAGTTAAGGTTAGTTCTTAGTTATATCACTTTTTTTTTTCTTCGAGAAGTGTTAGTAGGACTGCCATCAAAATGATGGTCGTTGGAGGTGTATTGAGTTGTGTTATGCATCCTGATGCACCATCAACTATTCGATCCTAGAGGTAGTTGTTTAGTAGGGCAGCATCTCAGATGTTGCTCTAATATTTTCGTTTGTAGGTTAAGATATATGACACTGGTAGTAATACTCTTCATTCTTTTGTGCAGACGTATAGCGTGACCTGTTCCACCAATTATTGGATTCTGAATTTGCTACAGGTGACACTTCCGATCTTATACCATGAAAATCTTGAAGGCCTAAATTTAATGTATTGCTCACACAACCCGTCGGAAATTTGACTAAACACTTATAAGATGTGCTCATGAAGGTACCAATTGCTGTGTCCATATCGCTTTACGAAGCCATCTGCTTATACAAAGGAAAGCGAGTGATTGCATCAAGAGGAAGCGAGATTACATATTGGAAAGTACACCAACTTCTCCTGTTTTGCTGTTGTGGGATAATGGCAGGTGTTGTTGGTGGACTATTAGGCCTTGGTGGTGGTTTTATTCTTGGACCTCTGTTTCTTGAACTAGGTATTCCTCCACAGGTTGCAAGTGCAACATCAACCTTTGCAATGGCATTCTCATCTTCGATGTCTGTCGTTCAATATTATCTTCTCAAACGCTTCCCCGTTCCACAAGGTGAGTAACAAAGTTCAATTTTCTTATACATAGTGGACTAGATAGTGTGCAACTAACATGGATCGAAAACTTCAACTTTTGTTGCAGCAACTTATTTTGTTTTAATAGCTGCGATGGCTGCCTTCATTGGGCAGCACATAGTGAGGAAATTAATATTGCTATTGGGTCGTGTATCGTTGATCATCTTCATCCTTTCTTTCACCATATTCATTAGCGCAATTAGCTTAGGTAAATAGATTTTTTTTTTTTTTTTTAAATTTACTACAAAATCTTGTGACTTCTAATGTTACTTATATCATCTCAAAACTGATATCAAACATTGCAGGTGGAGTGGGAATAGCAAACATGATTGAGAAGCTGGAACACAACCAGTACATGGGATTTGAAAGCTTGTGTTATCAGTACTATTAGCCATCTATTTTATCATTTTCATCAATAAGTTATATTTGCCCAGTTCTTTCTCTTTGTAAAAAAAAAAATGGCCCTAATTAGAATTACAAAGTCTTGGGGTTCATCATATACCTTCTTGTTTCTCTCCTCAGAGAGTATGTAAAATAGGTAGCTCAAATATTACCGAAAAAGAGTATGTTAGGTTGTTATTTGACCAGAAGTACCTCCATCAAAATCTATGGGATCAAATGAACTAATCAATGATTCTGAACTAAACTACTATCATCTCTACCATAATTATTAAATACCCATTCATGGATACAAGCCATATGAAACACATGACTACATCGAAGTTTCATGGTGTACCCTCCAGGCATTTCCAACTTCTCCAAGCAAATCACGCAGTCATTGCCACTTTGTTATGTACTTTCCACCTCTTCCTCGGATACTCTAGGCCCCAACTCGATATCATCATTTTGTTGTTGTTGTTGTTGATGATTCACTGGAGTTTGTGCAGTACGAATATGTGGTGGAGTTATACTATTATCATTATTATTATTATCATCATCATTATTAGCTTCTCGTCGAATAGAATGATTAACCAAATAATAACAAAGATGATGAAATGAAGGACAAATAGTAATATATAGAAAATGGAGTAAAAGCCACCATGATCATCATTGTCTGTGTGTGGAGAAGGTTGATATTCATCAATGAAATCATTGGAATGTGATGAAGAAGAAGAGTCCATTGTGAGAGAGAACTTCTAACAAAGAGAAGAAAAAAATTTGGAATATAAAACTGATTTGAGGAAACAAAATTAGTGATGGAGTAGGAAACTAGTATGGATTCTTTAACTAAGTTTTTACAATTCTCATCTTTTCATAAGACTTATCTACTTAATTTTATGCTAATCTTGAATTTAGACTATAATTTGGAGAAGTTATGCACACCACAATATTAATAAAAAAAATAAAATTTATCTTTGTTCAGACAACTTACATCCATGACTGACTTATGTACCAAAATTATATGTGATGCACCCGGCCACAAAAGATCTTTCCAACAAGAACAAATGGACTGAATGAACAACATAGTTTTGATTTAGAATTTAGGTAAATAGAACAAAAAAACCACCATCGCGACAGATGCTAGGTTGACACTTAGCATTTGGGAATGTTAGATAGTGATTTCGTTTTTTGAGTTAATTTTGGTTTCTTGATTTTAAGAAATATTAAAACGTAAAAATTTAGATTGTAATTTTGATATTGTATTTTAAAATCTTAAATACTAAGTAAAAAGTCTCAGACGATTTAGAATCATCTATATTACAATTTAGAGTGGTGTTTTACTATTCATTGCTGACTGGGACAAAGTCAAATCGAAGGGATTAGAGATAAAAGATGGTTAGGATTGAAAGTTAGGAAATATATTGAATTTGAGGGTTGAGATTCATTTCCTATGATGACATATTTGTAAATATAAAACATGTTTAATGACAAAAATAATGAAAAACTTTTGAAAAAAGTTGGTGGAATGTACATGTGGCGGAAAGAGAAAATATTATGTTTTCCTTTTAACAAAATGAAAATTATCATGACTATCTACATTGTCATGGAATTTTGGTAAACTTAGAATCGTTGAAATGCATATTTGAAGATCTTTCCAACAAAATCAATGATCAAGACAAACGCTAAATTTTAATAAATATATATTCTATAATTTAAAAAGACATCCTTGAGGTTGAATTACGCAAGGATATGTGGAAAGACCGCAATGCTTGGAGAACCAAAATCTATGTAGTCGACCCCAAAAATATTGGGAATAGGTTTTGATGATGATGATATTCTATAATTAAAAAAACGAAAAATGTATTTCATGTCTTTAATATTTTTCAAATCAATGAGACGGGTAGATCATACCAGAAAAAAAATGAGTCGGATATCTTAATTAACATTTAAACAAAAACCATAAACTTCATGTTTTGGCGAATTCAAAGACTGGGGGAGAACTCATTCTCAGCGTTTAAATTCCCCCCTCCTCCTAAATGATTCAAATTTGACCGAGTGTAACTCTAAAATTTATAATATAAAATTTTGCCTCTGAATAGGCATACACTTCAATATTGATTGAGAATGAAAATGGGGATAGTGACGCAGGTGTTCAGTACAAAATATTTAGCAAAACAATATTATGTAGAGTGCTAACGACACGGGGCATACTCTAGTACACTACATATTACATAAGAATAACTTATATAACAATTTTTTGATATCAAAATAACATTATAGCAGATTCATATATAAGGAGATTGAAATATTTATTACTTAGGAATTTATCAAAAAATTATTAAAGAAAGAAATTACACAATCTGAGGGAAGTGAAACCATAACAAAAGCTAATAAACAAGAAACCATGGCAATCAAGCTTCTTGATCTGACATGAAATTTCATGTAAAATCTCAAATATGAGTCCTACATAGGGGCCTGTATGACCTACATTACGCTATATCCATTGATCAATACAAGCCTAGTGAAAATCGTGACCGCAATGAAGCTTCTTCTCCATCAACCCCTGCGGCAATCTTTCCAACATCTCCAAGCAAATCATACATTCTTGATTTGTCCCAGAACTATTCCGTGCTGGAGTCACAATACTAGTTAACTCTACTCATTTTTCCAACCTCTAGATCAATGTTTATGGTCTGATGGTGATTCCTCGGAAAGCTTAACAATCCCAGCATAGGTAACAAGTATTCTACGAGTTTGAAACAATATCGTTGCTATGGATAGTGGACAATATCATAAAATATCATCCTAATTTACACACCCGTAAATGCAAGTATATGCATTTATTTAAAAGAAACAATGTCGTTGCTATGTATAGTGTCATAGTCCTTAGTTTAAACTTAGTTTAGTTAACAATATCGTTGTTATGTATAATGTCATAGTGGACGCAAGTATATTGTTATGTATAAAAAACAATATCGTTGTTATGTATAGTGCCATAGAGTGAATGCAAGTATATGCATATATTTAAAAGGAGCATTGTCGTTGCTATGTATAGTGGACGCATGTGTATATATGCATATATTTAAATTTAACACCTAGAATCTTATCGCGCCAATGTAGGATGGTAGCGATTTGAGGCCTGGATTACTTTGAGGTAGACCTAATTAAGCACTATATGTTACTTGTTTCAAATTTTTCGCATGGATTACTATCCCTTGTGCATGACTAATAAAACTATTGAATTTTGGAAAAGTTATTAATCCAATGTGGATCCTAATTCGTCAATTCTTGTTTTGTTGGAGTGGAATTTTAATTTTAATTTGCATACTTCAATATGGAGGAAGATAACAATGTTAACTTTTCAGCAGATGAGCTTTCTGTATTCAGTAAGGTACATGGAATTCTAAACTTCACACAAACAATAGAATCTAAACACATTGAGAACATGAGATCTCACAAACTCATTCATCTATATAGTTATCGATACAAAACTCAAGTACATTTCATGTATGAACCATCACATAAACAATAGAAATCTGTAAAATATACATCAGTTGATGATCTTGAGTGAAACAATCGATTATCTCTATATTTCCAAACTCTTTCTACAAATATTTACATAGAACAAATCTTTTACGCGAAAAAACTACAAAACCACATTGTTATTTAACTCATACTTGCATAAGCTGTTTACCGATGCATCAACTCAAAACAGCAGAATGCCTACAGAGCGGGCAAGTACAATTTGGCTGCGAACACATCCATAGATCAATACAGACTTTATGAAATACATGGTTACATTGTGGAAGTAAACCAAGAGCCTGCCCTGTTTCTAACTCCTCCAAGCAAATCGCGCACTCAATAGTCTTGAACTCTTCAGCAACTGTTACTGTATCTTTATAGATGGAAAGCTGGGTTCCTTGTTGTTGATCACTGTCCTGCAAACACACCTCCTCTACTACAACTCTACTAGTCCACAACCCGGCTTCGAGATCAATATGATTATCTAATTGTTGATTGATTGAAGGTAGTATAGTTTTTTGAATTTTTCTTATAATTTCAGAAACAAACCATAGTAAGAAAATTCCTCCCATTATCAAACAAAAACTGTAAAACTCTCTATCAAAGTATGGAGAGGAAAAAGGCAGTGAGGAAGAAGAAGAAGAAGAAGAAGGAGGAGAAGACATGGAGATCAAAAATTGATTGTGAATGATGATTGGAGAAAACTTGTTTAATTACTTGAACTTTAAAAGGCCAGAGAGCCTTTCCTTCTTGAGTTACTATGAGCAAAGTTTCTATTTCAACATGAAATTTTTTTTCTCCGTATTTTAGGTCTTTAGATTTAGAAAGTTTTTAAAGTGTTATTTTGATTATTTTAGAAATGTTTTTTGACTGGTTTTTAGTATAGTTCAGGTACTCAATCTTGAAAGCCTATTGTAAATTTCACAACATGTTAATTGAATGAAAGTCCAGTCAACTTTGTTTGGTATTTTATTTATCTTTTTAAAATGCAACCACAAACACTATCTATAAAATGAATAAAAAAAGGTAAAAAAGAAACATCTCCAAACCTGACAAAAAAATGATTGTATTCCGAATTGCCTAAAATTGTTGTAGAACTTTAGCATGAAAGGGTACATACCGAGAGCTTCGATTGCATTGCAGACACATATGTGGTTCCTTCCACGGACATATTGAGTTCTTGAACAATTGCGAACTAGTAAACGAAGTGTTACAAAGCCATTTAAGCTTCGATTTCAAGCGGGAAAATGAAGGCGACGACTCTGTGAAGTGAACGTTAGGGGTACACACACGAGACTTTGTAATTTGTGTTAGTGGAGTTTGTAATTTGTGTTAGTGGAGTCTGGACAGAAGTTGGGTGATGGTATGGGCGCCACCACCTAGTGTTCGGCGCACCACAAAAGGTGGAAAAAAAAACATAAAAATAATAGTGGGAGTGTCGAGATGAGCGGAAGGGGATGATGTGGGAAAGAGGAAGAAGTCGGAAGTTTTTAGTAATCAGTTAATTGGGAACTGTTTAAAATTTAAATATTAGGATATTTTCCGTGCCTTCGACTTTCAAATTATTTGATAGAATGAGAATTTGCAACTTTGGTAAAAAATATTTCACTTTTATGTAAACATAAATTTCAGTCAAACACCCTCCCGTCATTCTCCATATCATTCGATAGATATTTATGTTCTTGTAAAATTTCTATCTGTCTTTTATCTCAAACTTAAAATACGCCAATTTTTGTTAGTAACATTAAAAAAAAAAATGATTCATTTTTACCATCTACCTAATTCTTTTCACCCGTTTTTCTAGGATCCCTATCAGTCCATCAATCAGAGTCCACAAATCCATCACAGGGACACAAACCGTAATAAACCCAACTTTTCAAGGTACATTCCATTATCAACTTTCCCGCCAAAACCTCCATTAACACCATTAGTGGTCTCCATCTCTTCATGTACCCAATCTCTCTCACACAGTTGCTGTCTCTTCTTCTTCAATAAAACATACAGGTAACTGAAAACTCCTTTTTCTTTAAAGACAGTTTTACTCCTTGAACGGTTGTTGTTGTTTTTTTTTTTTTTACCAGTCTACCGCACAGATCAACAATGGGTTTTGGTTTTATGTACGAAGATCTACTAGAAAACCCTAGGTTACTGAGAATTTCAAGTTTGTTTTTTCAGTCTGACATTTCTTTAAACACCTTCTGTGAAACAGAGTTTCTGTAGGTTTTTAGCATTTTACAAGGGGAAATGGCCGCTCTAGCAGAGATGAAAGAGGACGGGGTTGCAGATTCTCCCACTTCCGTGCTTGAAGACGAGGTTTTTCCGCTACCCATTTCGATTTTAGGGTTATTTTGGTTGAAATTGTTCAGTTTTTCATGAGATTAGGAACAATATTTTTTCAAAACATGGCCTTTAATGGTTTCTAGGATTTGCTTGTGTGGTTTGTATTTCAAGGATGTGAAGCATCTTCATGTATGTGCAGGAAATCAAGATTGAACTAGACCTGGAACTGGAAGCTAAGAATGGAGATACTAGTCTCATATCGGAAGCTATGGCCGAAGAGGAAGAGAAACTACTTGTAGCCCGCGCTAAGGAGGAGGACCGAAGCGCGAATGGGGAGGTTAAGATGGAAGAGAGCGCGAATGGGGAGGTTAAGAGGGAAGAGGAACTGGTTTTGAACGATACCCAGTTCTCGAAATTAGACGAGCTTCTTACGCAGACTCAGTTGTACTCTCAATTCCTGCTGGAAAAAATGGATGACATAACATTTGTAAATTTTCAGATACCCATTTGTTCATTTTGGAGTCTGGTTTATGAAGTCAATTTATGTTTTTTTATTAATTTAATTATATGTGTTCTCAGGAAACAGAGAATAAGAAGGAAGAGCCTGAGCCCGAGCCCGAGCTCGAGCCAACAAAGGGAAAGAAAGGGGGTCGAAAGAGGAAAGCCATCTCACAAACAAACAGTGTAAGTTGTTTAAATCTCTTTGGAGAGATTATTTACCTGGTTGCAAAGTTTTCTATCATTTTTGTTTATTTATATATGTGTTAATTCTACTTCATGTGCATTCATGTACTAAAACAATGATCTCGTATTGTTGCAATTTCGTATTCTGCTTGTAGAACTGGAAGATGTTTGATTAGAGGAACAAAACAAGTTTTAATTTTTAATGTTAGCAGTCTTAATGAAGTGTATCACATAATGTACATGATAGCTTATTCACGTTCTATGAAATGAACATGATACCAAACATGCTTTAAATACTGCATTGAATATGATTCTCAGTAGATGGCAATTTGGCAGTTACTTTCTATTGGTGGATTCCCAGGGATGTAAAAGTCAGGCAATTTAATTTGTTTAGGTATTTTTTCAAAAAAAAATATCAGCAATAATTGATGTTGTTGTGGTGATTGCTGTCAGAGGAAAGCCCAGAGAGCAGTTGCAGCAATGTTGACTAGGTCCCAAGAACGAAGAATGCCAATGGACCCCAATCTCACAGAGGAGGAAGGAGTTGCTAAAGAGCAAGCTGAACTTGTTCCATTATTGACTGGTGGAAAATTGAAGCCGTATCAAATCAAAGGGGTGAAGTGGTTAATTTCACTGTGGCAAAATGGACTCAATGGGATTCTAGCAGATCAAATGGGACTTGGCAAGACTATCCAAACCATTGGATTTCTTGCTCATTTGAAAGGAAAAGGCATGGATGGACCCTATTTAGTGATAGCTCCCCTTTCTACTCTTTCGAATTGGGTGAATGAGATAACAAGGTAAAGTTACCATGTTTATTCCTGCTTTCCATTGTCCAACTTCTGTCAACATATGTGCTTATGTGAAAACTGGGTGTTTCAGGTTTGTTCCTTCGATCAATGCAATTATCTATCACGGGAATAGGGACGAAAGGCAGGAAATGAGAAAGAAGCATATGCCAAGACAAATAGGCCCCAAATTTCCCATTGTAATCACTTCTTATGAGGTTGCAATGAATGATGCAAAATCATACTTGAGGCATTACAGTTGGAAATATGTTGTAGTAGATGAGGTTAGTTAACTAGGCATATCATATACACTATCTCACAACTCATATTCCGTTAATGTCTTCCTTTTTCGTGGTATTTACCCCATATTTCTTCTTGAAGGGACACCGGTTGAAAAATTCGAAATGCAAACTACTGAGAGAACTGAAGCTCATCCCAATGGAAAATAAGCTACTTCTCACCGGAACACCTCTGCAGAACAACTTGGCTGAACTCTGGTCTTTGCTGAATTTCATCTTGCCTGATATCTTTTCATCCCATGAAGAGTTTGAATCATGGTAAACAATATCAGTTTAAGCACAATTCTCCGATCAAACTGTAGCTATGTTTTTGAAGTCGGAGGCACAAACTTATTTTGTCACTTAAGACTTAAGTGGTGTTTAGATCAAACTAGTTGTTTAGCAATCAGCAAGATTTTCTTCTTGCTTATGCTAAACACTGAAAATTGGTAGTGTTTTGAATCTTTATCTCCATGTTATATTATATCATGATATTGACTTTTTTTGACATCATTGCCATGTTAAAGGCTTTTATAATGAATATTGACTTAAACACACAAAAAGTCTGAATTTTTTATTTTCAACAATCAAAGTACATTTTTTAGAATTAGCATTTCATGCCATATTTCAGTACTACACTTTAATTTCTGAAAATATATTCTTTATCACATTAAGCTAATTTTTTCTTACCAGTCTTTAGCTTAAATACAGTGTATGTGGTAAGAAAAAATTAGCTTAATGTGATAAAGAATATATTTTCAGAAATTAAAGTGTAGTACTGAAATTATTTAGCTTAATGTGATAAAGAATATATTTTCAGAAAGACTGCTTGTTTCATACAATTATTTAGCTTGTAACTTCCTTCATTTAGTTTTATGATGACAATATCGATGTGGATATTGAAATTTCACGTAATTATGCTTTGCCACTTGAGATACTTCCATAACTCTTGTTCTTGTTAATGTTAGTTTGCATTTCACTATAATCTTCCATATTTGTAAATTGTTTATCTTTTTTTTTATGGTCATGTCTTGTTATGTACATGGTTTTTGTCATTTCTGTAGTATGTTGATATGTAATGACAGTAATAAGTGTGTATATGTATATATATATATATATATATATATTTTTTTTTTTGACTAATTAAATGTTATTTTGAGGATGGAAAAGCCATAGTTGGGCTGAGTGATTTCCCTATTACTTCCTGGGTAACTCGCTACTCGGTCCAAACTGACTAGCGACTAATGTTTGTGTAAACTGCATAAACAATATGTGAATTCTCAGCATCCTTGGCGTCTGCCATTAAGTGCTGTCCTAATAATTAAAGACTATACTAATCACATGGAAAATTAATTGAGTAGACATTTGAAGTGATGGTTGATGCCATTCAAAATTATGTTCTTTAAACCCTTTCTATGAGTTGTATGGTTTAATGTTGACATCTGATCTTGTATTCATTCAGGTTTGATCTATCAGGGAAATGTAAAACTGAAGCTCAGCAGGAAGAGTTGGAAGAGAAAAGAAGGGTCCATGTATGCATCCTTGCTGATGTTGGTTACTTGGTTTAATGTCATTGTCGTGAAATAACTGTTACGTTTTGTGGAATTTATTATGCACAGGTGTTAGCAAAGCTTCATGCGATATTACGACCATTTCTTTTGCGAAGATTAAAGTCAGACGTTGAGCACATGCTTCCTCGAAAGAAGGAAATAATTTTGTATGCCAATATGACTGAGCACCAAAAGAAAATTCAGGAGCATTTAGTCAACAAGACAATGGAGGAGTATTTGATTGAGAATGGAGGCAGGAGTAAGTGACTTATATCCTTTATTTGAAAGTAGAACTTATTAGATATTAAAATTTACAACAAAAGGAACCTGTTCAGTGGGCATTCAAGGCATCGGCTGTGTTATTCATGCTTGTGACGGTCTCTATCAGTGACGTGTGTACATGTTGCACATCGCATTTCCTTATGTGCAGCTAGTGCCAAAATATGTTGTTGGTAGAATGTAGCTTGGCCTTATTCTCTGTTGATTGGGTTCCTTGAGCTTTCTATAAGTATTCTGCGTTATCTCCTTCAATCCATTTTCTGCCAGTTTTAACATGACAAGTTGCAGGAGATAGCGTCAGAGGCAAGTTGAATAATTTGATGGTTCAACTTAGGAAGAACTGCAACCATCCAGATCTGTTGGAGGGAGCTTGTGATGGCTCGAGTAAGCACACCATCCCAATCTTTCCATTTTTCATGATAGCAAAATCAGAAAGTAGTCATCCTCACAAGCAAATTTTGATTTTTTTTAAAAAATCTTATTTTTATCAAAATCATTTTTTGATAATTATATTTGACAAGTAATTAGTCTTTTTAACTTCCTTTTGTAGCGGTATATCCACCCATCAATCAGTTGGTTGAACAATGTGGCAAATTTCGCTTACTGGACAAGCTATTAACAGAACTGTTGGCCCGAAATCATAAAGTATGCTCAAGAGTTCAAAAGTTGATTTCTCTATAGTCATTATTTATCTGTGTAGTCGTTATTTCAGAATTTTTTTTTGTTACAGGTTCTGATATTCTCACAGTGGACAAAGGTTTTGAATATTATTGATTATTATTTCAGCGAGAAAGGTCTTGAGGTCTGTAGGATTGATGGCAGTGTGCAACTGAGTGAAAGAAGAAGACAGGTAGCTATTGCTATACTAAATGAAATTATCTTCTGTATCACCCTCTATTATAGAAAAGTTTTAAGGTCTACAAGAAGCATGATCTGCCTGCATATTATCATGAGCTTTAGTCTATTTCATTAAATTTGTAGGGGGCATCAGTCCATTTCGTTATGAGCTTTAAATTTGTCTCCTACGGAGAAACATCAATATCTATGGTTACATTTGTATGTTTGGATCAAATTTCTTGTTCTTCAGCATTTCCATGAAAAATGCATTTTGGGTGTTTGTTTATTTCCATTATGTGTTCCATTCTAAGGATAGTATTAATTGATGGCTTGTCTTAATGCTTCTTTTATGTTTGAAGCATGGTAGTCAGTGGTGTTCTGCTTTTTGTTATCTTCATATTTAAAAGATTCTTATAGCGGTGAATCAATCATGGCAAGCAGATTCAAGAATTCAATGATCCAGACAGCAATTTCAAAATCTTTTTGCTGAGTACCAGGGCTGGTGGACTTGGTATCAATCTCACTTCAGCTGACACTTGTATTCTGTATGATAGTGATTGGGTAAATCCACTTTATCTTCTTTCAACAGTTTTTAAGGAATAAGGAGTTCTTAGGCTATTTGACTGACTGATTTCTGCATGTTCTCTGCAGAACCCTCAAATGGATTTGCAGGCTATGGATAGATGTCATAGGATAGGCCAGACAAAACCAGTTCATGTTTACAGGCTATCAACGGCCCAATCTGTGGAGGTTGGTCATGGTTTTTTTTGTGTGTGTTTTTTTCTTGTTCCTGAAGCTATGGTGATTAATGAGTGCTTCATTCATACAGATTAGGATTTTGAAGAGGGCTTTCAGTAAACTGAAGCTTGAGCATGTTGTGATTGGGAAAGGGCAGTTCCAGCAGGAAAAAACCAAGTCTAATTCTTTGGATCTCCAGGTTTGTGGTCTTGTTCACTTATGCTTTCTCAATTGTTTGCTGGGTATCCAGTTTGCAGCTTTTTCCTTGGTACTATAAAATCAATTTTTTTTTTAAATATGCATGGATGAATGTCTGCAATTGGTTTTAGTTATGGTTAGATCTTTCTACCTCATTGATTTATCTCTACTGAAGAGAAATTTTAATGCAGTGATGATTTGTTATGACCAGTTTATTTATATCCTGGTAAGCGTGTTTACCACCAAATGAAAAGCCATGCCCACTATAATTGTTAGTTTTTGTTCAAAACTTACTGCTGTGATGGTATCTTGTATCTAGAACATAACCTTTTTCCTTTTTTTTTTCTTTACCCCTTAACCCTCCCCACCGCATGCCGCTGGCCGGGTTTGCACTTGTGACGTGTGATTCCATCCTCCACACCAACTGGTACACCTTTGGCAGGGACATAATCTTTTAGTTATCTTTATCTGTAACAAAAATATGTTTTGATGGGGAGCATCATAAGCTTTACGCACTCCATGTTTTATATTAAAACGAGAAGATGTATGGATGGTGATGATATGTAAACTCACAGTACTTGTTCATTGTGGTTAGATTTTATAGTTTTCATGACTTGTTTGACAACAATAATACTACATGGTCACCGTGTTAGATTTTATTGTGCATTTACAACTTTTTAGTTTCTTAACTGGATAGTGTATATTTCAGGAGGAAGAAGATCTCTTGGCTCTTCTAAAGGAAGAAGAAGATGAAGAAGAAAAGCTTATTCAGACTGATGTGAGTGACGAAGATCTTGAGAGGATTTTGGACCGCAGCGACCTAATTGGCGCTCCTCCTGCTGAGGTTGATGGTGAGATCATAGGTAATATCCCATTGAAAGGACCAGGTTGGGAGGTGGTGGTTCCAGCCAAGAGTGGAGGCATGCTGTCTACAGTTAATAGCTGAAGAGTGAGTATTTCCTTCTGTGAGCTCAAGCTTCTTGTGTGGGACTGACTGCCCACCAATTTTTTGTATAGATAGTAACCTAACAAAAGTCCCTTATTTTTTTGGTGAATTTGGAAAAACACTATCATTGTTACTCTGGTTACTGGTTTTGGTGGTTGGAAGTGGGATGGAAGCAATATATTTTATCAGATCAGAAGCCCTTTTGAGTTATATTGGGATGCTTAGAAATTGCTGTTGTTAGATTACATTGTGACTGTTGTGAATTCCAGCATCCAAGATCAATTACAAACACCGATCATACATTACAATGATAATATTTCATCAATACAACACGTAAACACATAAATCTCTCACAAACACATTTGAGGTCCTTAGAGCTTCTCATTTACCTCCTCCGAGCTTCTCTCACAATGACCCAAGGCTCACAAGCTTGGATGCCTCAACCACAATGTTCCTTTCTGTGAGACTCTTGTGTGGGCGGACCTGAGGGGGAGGGTGAGGGTTGGAGTCCAATAGGCCCAACAGGCCCGTGAATCCCAAGAGGGGTTGGGCTAGCTACCAAGGGGGATCATAGTCCCACATCGCCTGAGTGCGGGATGGTTATGTGCTATATATGTGCGAGGTTGAATCCCCATAGTAAGAGGCCTTTTAAAGCCGTGCGGGCCGGTTGGGCTCAAAGCGGACAATATTTTACTGTGTGGATCGGGTCGTTACAGAATGATATCAGAGCCTGACCCAGTCGAAAGTGTGCCACGTGGAGGTGGGCCCTCGGGCAACGTGGACGTTGTGCCTGTGTGGCCAACGAGGACGTTGGGCCTTAAGGGGGGTGGACTGTGAGACCCTTGTGTGGGCGGACCTGAGGGGAGGGTGGGGGTGAGGATTGGAGCCCAATAGGCCCAACAGGTCCGTGGATCCCAAGAGGGGTTGAACTAGCTACCAAGGGGAATCATAGTCCCACATCGCCTGGGTGCGGGATGGTTATGTGCGAGGTTGGATCCCCATAAGTAAGAGGCATTTTAAAGCCGTGCCGGCCGGTTGGGCACAAAGCGGACAATATCTTACTGTGCGGATCGGATCGTTACACTTTCCCTATTTATATTCTCACAATATCGGTGGTGGAAGGGTGTAGAGCCATCATTCTTGACTTTTCATTTTCTTGTAAGCTCTTCATTCTTCATTCATCTTCTCTTCTTCTCAATCTTCTTAACTTCTCTAGAGAATTCTTGAAACACCAATCAAGTTGGTGTTGTTAATCTCAACATAGACGATCTTATTCATCTACCTGTGCTGTAGAATGATTGCAATTGTTTTTCCTTGTCAGTGATGGAGATTAAAGTAGCAGTGGTTCATCATAGCTGGTAGAATTTGAATCTGAAATTGTTGAATGTTAACAAGGATAACTCGTTTCACTAAAAGAGTTTAAAACTGTATCAAGCTGGTTTAAATTGTTGGGATAGTGTTGGCTTGAACAGTCCATAAAAATAGTCACTAAAGTTTATAAGGAGATGGTTCATTCTCTAATTGTAACGAAGTGTTTAAGTCTGATGAGGAAACCCATATTGATGGGTTTTGGATACAATTTTTCTCCGAGAAGTAAGGAGAGGATATAGACAATACATAAACAGAGTTTGAGTTTGTAGTAGATGCAAAGTCTTGCTCACAAGTAGAGTTTGTAGTGGACACAATGTCTGTCTTTTGAGCTTGGTGATAAATACCAAACTGAAACTAAAACAAATCTCTACACTTCATTGACCTCCAATATTACGATGGGTTCAAGGCTCTCTAGACCTCCTATTCTAACAGAGGTTTACAAAAGTGAGGCTGCAAGTGATAGTATTCATGGAGATTTCAAGCTTATGATCCTTGCATGTCATGCTGCCATATTGGATTCTGGTTTTGCAAGCATCAAGGGTTTCAATGTACTATCATCAACTGAAATCCAATATACCATCCCTCATCTTCTTAAAACCTCCATTTGTTTGAAGTTTGAGTGTTTTGGAGAAGAATTGAAGGTAAATGGCCATATAAAGTATCGAGAGCGACAATCATATAGCCTGTCTTTGAATAAAACCCTTTTCCTTCCATCATTAGCTTATTTTAGTTCAAAGATTAATGCCAAAGACAGTGAGTATTATGGGCATGATTCTTGGAACCATCTGAAGCAAGTTTTGAAGTTTTTGGCTATTGTAAAGGATAGGATTGCATTACCACTCTATATAGACCTTGGCGAGGTCCTTGGTTTGCCTAAGCCTACCAGCTTCACTAGCTTACCCCCGGAACTGAAATTACAGATAATTGAACTTCTTCGACGTGTAGATATTATCAGAGTTGGTTCTGTTTCCTGGGAGCTCAAGCATTTGATCTCGTCAGGTATAAGTAATGATCTTTGGGAGCAGAAGCGTGATGATGATCTAGTTTGTTGTGTCAACATTGTTCCAGTGGGAGATAGGCAATGAGAAAGTCGAGTAAGATTGCCTCTTCGGTTGCTTAATGGATATAGAATGCCCAGAATGACCTCATGTTGAAGACGATCATATTGGATATAGATATACTTGATATAACTCGAAAAACATCTGGATAAAGGAACGATAGAGAAACTGAAAGAAGATCTGAAAAAGCCATAAACGTAAAATGCAAGTGAAGCAACAGGCGACTGAAGTAGTTGATGAAGTATCAAGTTTATAGGACAATTGTCGTCCATGGCTGTTTCCATGACTGATTAATTAGGGAGAATAACTAGTTTAGGATTTGTTAAGATTTCTTCGGATTTATATTCCATGTAAAACTAGTATCTTTCATATGAAAACCTATTTTCGGTCCATTGTGTATTTCTGTTAACAGATGGCTTCACTGATGATAGAATCGGGAGTACCTTCTCGGAGACGCAAGTCCAGTGGCAAATGGTGTATGAAACCCTTTGGAAGAGGCTCTTTGGCAGGGCTTTTGCCGCCTCCAAATGCAAACTTACGCGGTGATTCAACATGACTAATGAAGTACTGCCAGCGAGTTTCAAGTACGCCCACATCCTAAAAATCTTTTTACATGACAGACTTTCATTTATTTCAAACCATACACTACACCAAATTGGCACTTTTGTAACATCTCTCAAAACAGTATCACTTTTTAGATGTTACAATTCACCAAACAATTTCAAATCAAAACTAAATTTAGTCAAAAAAATGAAAAACAGTAACACAAAAAAATGATACAATAAGTTGGATCACCATGAATAGTATCACTTTTATAATGATACTCTTCATGGTGATACTATAATTGTATCATTTTATTTGTGAAAATATGTAAAATTGTTAGGTGAATTGTTACACTTTAAAAGTGATACTGTTTTGAAGGGTGTTACAAAAATGCAAATATGGTGTAGTGATATTTCATAAGAAATTTTTGGTTTTCTTCTAATTATGCTAGAGAAGTTTTGATAAAAAGAAATCCTATTCACACTTTACATATATGTCTTTCTTTGAACAATTATTATGTTTGTATAACAATGAAATACATAATCATAACCTCCTACTCCTACACCTGGGAACTTGATCAACACGACTTGACTCGACTCAATAGCTTGGGCTTGTACTCTGTTGTGTTATTTAGAGGTTGTATTGGGACCTCATGCCGCTCAACCTGCCCAAACAAACACGCCTACGGAATTAAAACCAGATAGAAATACAATTTCCTCTTGCAACAAATCGTAAAAGTTCCATTTATATACTCTTTCACCTTTGTAAATAGCTACAATTTATAGATTACAAAAAAGAAAGACTGTAACCAGCCACACAGATAAATTGCAATCTGTAACTAGTGGCATTAAGATTCACGACTATTCTCCACCAGATATTTTGAGCGGACGTCAAAACCATAGAGCGTAGGAGTGAAAATTGTTCTGTTTCGAACATTCCTCTATTCTCTGAAAAGTAAACTAATAAAATGAAACTCTTCATCAGACCTGTGGAACTGTGAATATCGGGCTTCTGCCAATCCTTGATGCCATAATTGCTTGTGCATCTATTGTGGTCAATATTTGTGGTATTGACATACCCCCTGATATAACGATTTCTGCAAGACAGTCACAAAGAACTTTCTGTTAGATTTGGAAATGTGATTCAATCTTGATTCGTTATTTTGCTAATACTAACTCTCTCACCAATTCCTTCTCGAACGGATAAGTTTGGCCTCATAACATCATTTGAGTTGATGAGGAAAATGTCTCCAATGTACAGGTGGTTTGTAGGTACATAAACACAACATAGCTCCTCTTCACCAGTAATCCTCTGGAGAATCACAGTTGAGGTAATAAACCCAAATGCATATTGTCCGATTCTTGGATGCCTAATGATTGCAACTTCTTTAAATGCACGGGTGCTCTGATCTGCGGAAGTGCTATTGAGTTCTTAAGAGTTCAGAACTGTAGGAGCTTGATGTAAACTGTAAATAAAGAGTCTGTTATATACTCACCTGGTGATATTGCTGCGCTTATCTGCTTTGAGGCAGAGTAAATATAGCTCACCAATGGCATCTTCTTAATGAACCATTCCCCGAGACCAAGAACAGAAGCACCCCACCATGATGACATGAACACGCCAACTAAGAAGATGAAACTGATAGACGTTATGAATCCAAGACCTACATTTGATTACCGGAATGTAAATCAGAGATAAGATTTAGCATGCCATTGCTGAAGCCATGGGAGTTTGTTAATGCATAGAAAATTGGAAGCATTACCAAATATATTAATACCCAGGTGATTATAGATCGGGGAGAAGAAACCATCTACAAAATCAATGAACCACCATGTCACGTAGAATGTGATGGTTATAGGAGAAAGAATGACACTGCAAAACAGCAAAAACGTTGTTACATATCTTGTATTAGGTTTCCCAGTACTATGACGATTAGAGAAGCATACCTGGACGTTGAAAAACTTACCATCCCGTCATAAACTTCTTTGATGTCCAACTCCTGATGACTTTAGAAAATGCCTGCACAACAGCGCAAACGTGTTCCTGTTACCTTGCTTTACCATCAATCAATGCAAACACAATCATATGCATGCTATTTATCAATAATCCAAATATTTATGCCTTGAGAACATAGTTAGTCTTGTCGCCGTCTTCTGATTGGAATGCCTCAATCACACAGAATGTATAATCACGTCTCTACTTCAAATATCTTCCTAAATCTTCAACATCCTTCTCAATATCCATTCTCATGGATCATTTTTTGTACTGCACATATTAAAACCTTACACTTAGTAAACAATTCATTTTCCGTAAGGCGATTTCATGCCCAAATTAGGAATCCTTAATTGTTATCTAGATAACCCTATCTTTACAAATGCAGCTTGTCCTGTCCACCTTGTCTTGTCAAAGGGCGAAAGACATTTTCGAAACCTAAAAGGTCAAACAGGAGTAATCACATTTCAGCATTGTATGGATTAGGCCACACTTGACCTTACCACATTTTGAAGATTGTACTAGAGGATTCAATTAGGTCTAATCTGTGAAACAATGCCGTCATTCCAAAACATATTTTTTTCATCAACACTTGACCTAATAAAAAGAACAATTTGATATGTTGAAACCTAATAGAATTGAATTCTGAGTTCAAAAACTGATCAACAGGGAGACAAATTCGCGAACCTCTTTGCTGCTATTGTGGTGATTAGAAGCATCAGGAGTAGAGCAAGTAGAAGAGGTTTTAGAACCTACATCATCAGGACTTGGTCCTCCTCCTCCACCAGCAGCTACTGGAATCAGAAGCTCTAGATCTCTATCCCTCTCTCTAGCTGTAGCCATTCTTCTTCGACGCTCTATCTCTCTTTCTCTGGTTTGATCTCTCTCAATCTCTGAATCTCTATCTCTCTTGATCAGTATAGACTACAAAAATGAACAATATTATGTGCCTGGTGACACTTGGAATGTTGAAAGTGTAACAGAAAAACCATGCATTCAGAATTCCATGCTCCTTGACTGAACAGAAATTTTTTACCAACTCCGCGTGCCATGTGTTGCCATGTTGAACGAATTTACACTTGATGCATTATGGTTTATCTCCCTTAAGCCATTTAGTAAAATGTGGCAAAACGAAGAAAAATCCATAGACCAACCCCATCATCTCCACCCTGCAGGAACTAGGAACTGTGGTCTATGAGCTCACCCGCAAGACTGGTTTCAGCATCCAGGGGTCACGGATTGACTATAGAACCATGTTTACGCATTTTGGTGAAACTAGAAGTTATCAAAATTGGTTATAAATTGATGATATATTACGAAACATATGAGAATTTCAATCATGAACACCATTCATATGTACGTGCGACAGATCTAAATAGGATTTTGTCACTTAAAACACAAGATATCTCCTGAAACCTAGACAAAGAAGTATCAAAATTATTGAAAATGTATGAGAATATATTTGCATGGTTAAATGTTTTTAATAAACTGTCTGTCAATGTGATCTCCTAATTGATACGAAATGCGGTTCGTTAAGATATAGGGCCATTAAACTTAGCGATCCAGTCATAATATTTTTTTGGACTATAGATATTACATTGGGTTAAACTATTGTACTAATGAACTCATTGATGAGATCACAAGAATTTCAAGCCCTTGTGAAATTCCTAATATATATAGCCTTTTAAATTTCGGAAAAATCTGTAAATTCAGTTTTACTCATAATTTAGATTAATTTGTTTTTTACTGAAAATTTGAAAGAGAAATAAAAAGAATAAAGGTCCATTGATAACAACAGAAAAAATAAAAACTCGACAAATTTTTTCTCTCCAAATAATCGATTATAGCCTTTGAAATCTGTAAAATAAGTTTAGTTTCTGGCTCATAATTTTGATGAAACCTATTATTTTAACTAAAAATTCAAAAGTAACATAAAAAGGATAAAGGACTATTGAAAACAAGAATGAAAGCGACAAAATAAAAAATCGAGAAAACCCCTCACAAATTGTTGAATATAGCCATTGAAATTCAGTTGAAATCTGTTAGTTCAGTTTCCGGTTCAATTTGATGAAACCTTTTACTAATTGTTTTTTATATAAATACAATAAAAGAATGAAATTTTATCGAGAGCAAAAAAAAAATCAGATTGTGGATTGCAACCTTTCAAATTCGGGCTAAATCTTTAAAATCATTTTAAAGGATGAAGAATTATCAAGAACATTAACAAAAGCACCAAAATAAAAAATTTGAGAAAAACAAATTCTCAATTGTGGATCCTTTGAAATTCAATCAAAATATGTAAGTGTAATTTTTGGCTCATAATTTTGACGAAACCTTTTGTTAAAAAATTCCAGTGGATCATAAAAATGATGAACGATTATCGAAAAAAAAAAAAACAAAATAAAAATCCAGAAAAAAAGACTTCCCAAATGTTTTATTATAGCCTTTGAAATTCGGTTGAAATAATTTTGTAAGTTCAATTTACGACTCATAATTTAGATGTAAATTTTTTACTTTAACTGAAAATTTAAGAAGACCGTAGAAATGATAAAGGATTATCGAGAAAAAGAATAATGTTATAAAATAAAATAAAAAATTCTTCCCAATTGTGGATTATATAATCTTTTAAATTATGTCGAAATCTATAAGTTCAATTTTCGAGTCATAGTTATGATGAAATTCTTTATGTTAATTGAAAATTTAAGAGCACCATAAAAATGATAAAGGATTATCGAGAAGAAGAGAAAGAATGACAAAATAAGAAATCGTGAAAACTCTTCAAATTGTGGATTATAGCTTTTGAAATTTTGTCAAAATCTATAAGTTGAATTTTTGACTCAATTTGATGCAACTTTTTCTATTTTAATCTAAAATTTAAACAACATTAAAAAGGATGAAGTTTTTTTTTATCAAGAACAAAAGCAAAGAAGTTGAGAAAAACCTTCCAAAATTTGGATGATAACCTTTGAAATTCAGTCGAAATCGTAAGTTCAATTTTTGGCACATAACTTTCACGTAAAATTTTATTTTAACTTAATATTAAGATGGCCATAAAAATAGTAAAAAAAATTTAGAAAAAGAACAAAGGAGAGAAAATACAAAATTGAGAAAAATCTTCCGAATTGTGGATTTTAGCCTTTTAAATTTGGACAAAATTTATAAGTACAATTTCTGGTTCATAAATTTTATGAAACTTTTTATTTCAACCAAAAAATTGAAAGTATAATAGAAAATGATAGTTATCGAGATCAAGAACAAAAGTGGAAAAATAAAAAATCGAGAAAAAGTCCCAAATTGTAGATTGTAACCTTTGAAATTCTGAAAAAATCTGAAAATTCAATTTTCGTTTCATAGTTTTAATGAAACTTTGTATTCCAACTAAAATAAACAGAAAGTATAATAGAAGAAAATGGTAAAGGATTATTGAGAACAAGAACAAAAGCGACGACCAAAAAAAAAAGAAAACCTTATAAAATTGTGGATTAAAACCTTTGAAATTCACTTAAATTTATATGTTCGGTTTCTTCCTCATAATTTTGATGCAAAATTCATTTCTTTTGCTGAAAATTTAAGCCAATAATAGAAATGATAGAGAATTATCGAGAATAGGATAACAAAAAAATGACAAAACAGAAAATCGTGAATATTTTTTTTTTCAAATTGTGGTTGCCTTTGAAATTCGGGTGAAGTCTGTAAGTTCAGTTTCAGGCTCATAATTTTAATAAAGCTCTTTAATGTAAGTCATAAAAGAGCATTCAAAGGATTTTGATATGGCCAAATATCTGATTTTGTTTGGTCTTAGTTTAGGAAGTAGTTTATTTTATTTTCATGGTTTTATATTATCTAATTTAATTTTTAACTACATCTTTCTTCATTTTAACTAAAAATTTTAAGCGAACAATAAAAAGGACAAAGAATTATCGAGAACATGAATATTAAGTGAAAACAAAACTAGTAAAAAAAAAATACAAATCTTGGATTATAGCATTTGAAATTCGAGTGAAATCTAAGTATAATTTTCAAGTAATAATTTTGATGAAACTCTTTATTTTAATTTAAATTTAAGCCTATAATTAAAAAGATAAAGAATTATTACGATTATAGATTTAAAAAGAAAAAAAACCTCCAAACTTGTGGGATTGTATTATTTGAAATTCAGTTGAATTATGTAAGTTCAATTTCTATCTCTTAATTTTATTGAAAATTTTGTTTTAGTTAAAAATTCAAAAATAATATAAAAATGATAAAGGATTATCGAGAAACAACAACAAAATTCGACAAAATAAAATATGGATAGAGAACCATATTAGTGGAAAGAATATGTATGATATTCTCTAGGATTATTCTGTAAATATTCTCTAGGATAATCTATGGTAAGCTGAGTTGTATCTTTCCTAGCTTAGCTTATTTGCTACCTAGTTTAGTATTGCTAGCTTTGTATATATATCCCAAGGCTGTGGCCATTATCAATACGAAGAAATACAGTTCCACAAAACTATTTATGGTATCAGAGCATCTCAAGAACAGGAGATCTCGTACCCACCGACGAAACCAATTTTTTTTTTTCAATCGATGAAACCGACAAAACCAATTTTTTCAATCGTTCTCCAGCGATTGACATCTTTGATCTTCAAACACGACATCCGCCTATAGACATATTATCATGGGTAACGACAAAACCACAAAACCCTCGACTCCACATTTCCATACTATCTCCATCCCTCAGACGGACCACAAATCACAATCTGTCCAATTGTGTTACGTGGTGAGAACTACAATGAATGGGTTCGTTCGATGCGGAATAATTTTCGTGCAAAGAACAAGCTAGGCTTCCTCGATGGAACCATAGCCAAGCTGACGACAGGAACTCCAGAAGAGTCCTTATGGGTGACGGTTAATTCCACACTCGTGGGATGGATTAATAATACCCTTGATCCGGTCCTACGCTCATTCGTCCCCCAACCTGACGATGTGAAAGACATGTGGGATGATATTCGACAACGTTTCTTGATAGGAAACGGTCCAAGAATCCATGAGTTGAAGACACTTCTGAGTGATTGCAAGCAGCGCGGGCGCCCAGTGGTGAATTACTACAACGACTTACGAAAGTTATGGGATGAACTTGCGGGATATTCTTCTGTCACGACATGTACTTGTGCTGCTGCTACTGAATATGCTAAAGAATAGAAGAATGAAAAGGTATGATTTTCTTGTTGGTTTGGATTCTGCTCTTTATGGCACTGTTGTTTCCAATATTTTGATGATGGAACCTTTGTCGAGTTTAAACACGGCCTTTGCTAAAATTGTGACTGAAGAACGTCACCAAATTGTTGCTCGAGCCCACGAAACCAAATATGATGTTGTCAGTTTCGTGGCACAAGGGACTGCTAGGGGAAGGACTCTTGTTCGTGGTAGTGAGCGTCCTCGAACCAATGGCGTTTGTCCTCACTGCGCCAAAACTGGACATGATCAAGGCAGTTGTTTTCAACTAATTGGGTTCCCGGATTGGTGGTATTCTGAGAATCGCACCAATGGCGGGCAAGGTCGAGGCGGAGGCAGGTCTGGACGAGGGGGAGGTAGGAGTGCAGGTAGAGGCGGTCGTGGGCAGGTCACACATGCAACAGCCACCTCGAAGCCTGCTGCCAGTACAGGCTATGCTCAGGCACTGATACATGAGTCAGATCGTAGCAGCATTCCCGGTCTCTTGGATGATCAGTGGGCTACACTTGTGAACATGCTCAACTCTTCAAAAGGGCAGTCTTCTTCGATCGAAAAGTTGAGTGGTAAGTTTGATTTTCCTGATCAATGGATCATCGATACCGGATGCTCGAACCACATGACTGGTAATGCTAGATTATTTGGCAAATTATTTGATGTCTCTCCTACTTCTGTTGGGCTGCCTAATGAAAAAAAAACCATCGCTACTAAGGCTGGCACGATAACTTTGAGCCACAATATGGTGATATATAATGTATTATATGTTCCAGACCTTACTTAATTTGTTGTCGGTGTCTCACTTGCTTTCCGATTTATATTATTCTCTCATGTTTACTGATAAGCTTTGCATCATACAGGACCGCACTTTGAGGACTGTGATTGGAGCGGGTGAACAATGTGATGGGGTTTACTGGTTTCGGCCTCTGCGACAACTTCAGGCTTATCAAGCAACTGTGGAGGACAAACGAGAATTGTGGCATCAAAGGCTGGGACACCCCTCTCGGCAAGTAGAATTTCTTTTGCCTGATATTATTAGGAGTAATGGAAATAAGGATGTTAATGTTGTCCATGAACCATGTGATACTTGTTTAAGAGCCAAACAAACTAGAAGCATGTTTCCTTTGAGTAGCAATAAAGCAAATCCATTGTGATATTTGGGGTGCGTATACTTTGCCTGCTAGTTGTGGTGCTCGTTATTTTTTAACCATTGTTGATGATTCTTCTAGAGCCGTATGGGTTTATTTGATGGCTAAAAATCTGAGGTGCCTCAACTTATTCAGGATTTTTGTAGAATTATTTCCACCCAATTTGATAAGCATGTTAAAATCCCAAGAAGTGATAACGGAAGGGAATTTACATGTCTTCATCGATTTTATGCTGACATTGGTATTCTTCATAAAACCTCTTGTGTCGACACTCCCCAACAAAATGGGAGGGTAGAACGTAAACATAGGCATATTCTTAATGTGGCTCGGGCATTACTTTTTCAAGCTAATCTTCCCATCTCTTTTTGGGGGGAGAGTATCATGACGGCTGCCTATGTAATAAACTGAACCCCTACCCCATTGCTAAATAAAAAACCCCTCACGATATTCTCCTTGGTTCCCCTCCTAAGTATGATGCCCTTCGTGTATTTAGTTGCCTTTGTTTTGTCAAAAATCAACCGCGTGTGAAGGACAAGTGTGGTCCTCGCTCTAGTCGATGTGTATTTGTGGGGTATCCATTTGGTAAAAAGGGGTGGCGTTTGTATGACTTAGAGAAACATGTGTTCTTTATATCTCGAGATGTTGTCTTTTGTGAACAACAATTCCCTTTTGCTTGTGAAATCAAGTTGACCAATACTGATGATGTGCTTGAAAATGAGGAGTATTTTGACACTGTGACTTATTTTTAGGATACTCCCTTAACAAGGGGGAGTGAGGAGCACTCGGTTGTGCCGGATGGCAGTGATGGCCAGGCTGAGGCGGTTGAGCAGCCCGTCAGATTACCAGCACCTGGTGGCGGGGTTGTGGAAGCTGTACAGCACGTCATACCATCTGCTGGTGGCGACTTGGAGGCTGTCCAACAGCTTGGTGTTGGTGAAACTTCGGATAATGGGGAGGCAATGATTAATGAAGCAAATGTTCCGCAAGACACTGGTCGAGGTCATCGAATAAAGAAACCTTCTAGTAAACTTAAGGGCTTCATCACCAACACTGTTCGAGTTATAAACCCTGTCACATCACATACACTTGCTCCGTCAAAGTCCTCAGGTACTCCTTTTCCCATTGCTTATTATGTAAATTGTGACAAGTTTTCTGTGAGACACACCCATTTTCTGGCAGCAATTACTGCAGGCACTGAACCCTCATCCTTTAAAGAAGCTGTTAAGGATCCTGGTTGGCGGAAATCCATGCAAGAAGAAATCGATGCCCTTGAGAGGAACGACACTTGGACTTTAGAGGACCTTCCATTCGGGAAGAAGCCAATCGGGTGTAAGTGGGTCTATAAAGTCAAGTATCGATCTAATGGTATAGTTGAATGATTGAAGGGGCGCCTAGTAGTGTACGAAAATCGACAAGTTGCAGGGATTGACTTCAATGAAACATTTGCCCCTATAGCTAAAATGGTCACGGTTCGAACATTTTTGGCTATAGCAATGGCAAGAAAGTGGGAACTGTACCAGATGGAGATCTTGATGAGGAGGTCTATATGCAACTACATCCTGGCTTTAATTCTGCTGCTTCGGGTAAAGTGTGTCGATTACATAAGTCATTGTATGGACTCCGTCAAGCGCCTCGGAATTGGTTTGCTAAGCTCTCGATTGCTTTGAAGGATCTTGGTTTTAAACAATCTTATGTTGATTACTCCTTGTTTAGTTATTCCAAGGGTGATGTTGCTTTACATGTTCTTGTGTATGTGGATGACATTATAATCACATGATCTTCTTCTTTGGCAATCGAAAAATTCAAGCAACAACTAAGTAAGAGATTTCATATGAAAGACTTGGGCGTTCTCAAGTACTTTCTTGGCATTGAAGTAGCACGTGGGAAGGACGGTTTGTTTCTTTCACAATGCAAATATGTTCTTGACATTATAAGTCAGGCCAAATTACTTGGAGCACGCCCTGCTTCTACACCCATGGAACAAAACCACCATCTTGCCACCACCAATGGCGCCGTCTTTGATGACCCGAAAAAATATCGGCGACTTGTAGGGCGCCTAATCTATTTGACAATTACACGGCCTGAGTTGTGTTACTCTGTACATATATTAGCTCAGTTTATGGGTGATCCTCGTGTTGAACATTGGGATGCAGCTTTGAGAGTTTTGTAGTATTTGAAAGGATGTCCTGGACAGGGTATTTTACTGCGCGAGGAGAGTACTTTTCAACTCTATGCATTCTGTGATAGTGACTGGGCAAGTTTTCCTTTGACTCGGAGATCATTGACTGGTTACTTTGTTTTATTAGGCCCCTCTCCTGTCTCTTGGAAAACGAAAAAACAGCCAACTGTTTCCCGATCTTCTGCGGAGGCCGAGTATAGGTCTATGGCCACTACTACATGTGAGTTAAAGTGGTTGAAATCCCTTTTGGATTATTTTGGGATACAACTTGTGCGTCCCATGCGATTGTTTTGTGATAGTCAAGTTGCTCTCCATATAGCGGCTAATCCGGTTTTTCATGAAAAAATGAAACATATAGAAATGGATTGTCACTTTGTTCGTGATGCCTTGCAAGGTGGAACAATTTCTACGTCTCATATTCGGACTAGTGCACAGCTAGCGGATATTTTGACCAAGGCTCTTGGTAAATCATAGTTTTATTCACTCCTTCGCAAGTTGGGCATTTGCAATCTCCATGCTCCTAGTTGAGGGGGAGTATTAGTGGAAATAATATGTATGATATTCTCTAGGATTATTCTGTATATATTATCTAGAATTATTCTGTAGATATTCTCTAGGATTATTCTGTAAATATTCTCTAGGATAGTCTATGGTAAGCTGAGTTGTATCTTTCCTAGCTTAGCTTATTTGCTACCTAGTTTAGTATTGTTAGCTTTTTATACATATCCCAAGGCTGTGGCCATTATCAATAAGAAGAAATACAGTTCCACAAAAGTCTTTAAACCACCTTGATCATAGAATACATAGCCTTTGAAATTCTAGCCAAATCGGTAATTTCAATTTTTGTTTCACAATTTTAATGAACAAAGAAAAGATAAAAGAATATTGGGAAGAAGGACAAAAATGAAAAAAAAAAAGTCGAGAAAAACCTAACAAATTGTGGATAGCCTTTGAAATACGGTCGAAATTTTAAATTTAGTTTTTGGCTCATAACTTTGATGTAATTTTGTTTTAACGTCAAAATTCAAGAGGAGCATAAAAGAAATAAAGAACTATCGAGAAAATGAACAAAAGAGACAACATAATAAATTGAGAAGTATCTTCCGAATTGTGGATTATATAGCCTTTAAAATTTGGTCAAAATTTGTAAATTCAATTTTTTGTTTATAATTTTGAGGGAACCTTGTATTTTAAATGAAAATGTAAAAGGACCAAAATAGCGATAAAGGATTGTCGAGGGAAAAAACGCAAATGCAACAGAATAAAAAAATTAGAAAAATCATTTGAATTGTGGATGCCTTTGAAATTCATTCAACGTTCATTTTTATTTTAACTAAAAATTTAAGCGGATAGTAAAATGGATAAGGATCATGGACAACAAACAAAAATGTGACAAAATACAAAAAAAAAAAAAAAAAAAAAAGTGGGAAATTTGATCGAAATCTGTACTTTTTAGTTTCCACCTCATAGTTTTGATGAAACTCTTTATTTCAACTGAAAATTTAACGTACAAAAAAAATGATAAAGAATTATTTAGAAAAAAAAACAAAATAAAAAATCTTCCAAAATAAAAAAAAAAAATTCTTGATTTTTCTTTCATGACATTTTTTTCTTTTTCTTGATAATCCACATGTTTCGTGCCCTTTCATTTTTTAAGTTTAAATATAACATTTCATGACGATTATGACCCGAAAACAAACTTCAAAATTTCAACTAATTTCGATGGCTCTAATCCATAATTTCTAATATGTTCTCGATTTTTTATTTTGTCGCTTTTGTTCTTGTTCTCAATAATATTCTATGCATTTTAATGTGCTTTCAATTTTCGTTAAAATATAAAGTTTCGTAAAAGTTATGAGCTGGAAATTGAAATTACAGATTTTTTTCAAAACTTCAAAAGAAATCATTTAAAATTTGCATGGTTTTGATGTTTTTTTTTTTTTTTTTTTTCAATTTTGTACTTTTTATTGAAAATCTACTATCCGTTTTAGTGTCCTTTCATTATTTTTTAGCTTAAACATAAAGTTTCATCACATTTATGAGCAAAAAATCGAACCAAAAAATTTTGACAAAATTTCAAAGGTGATAATCCAAGATTTGGGCGATATTTCTATTTTTTTTTGTTTTTTCGTTTTTGTTATATTTCTTGATAACCCACTATCCTTTTTCGTGTCCTTTCATTTTTTAAGTTTAAATATAAAGTTTCATGATGATTATGACCCAAAAACAAAACTTAAAATTGTGCATTGGGTACAAAATTGGATCTCGACCATTTGTTCAACAATGTTGACCAAAGTCAATGCCCCCACATTTTGTAAAGATCGAGATACCCCTCAGTAAAGGATTATCACACGTATCTCCAAATGAATAAACCAGTTGTGATTATTGAAAAAACTATCTGTGAGAAAATGAAGATTCAACTACTTGGTATTTTTCAAATGATTATGCCAGTTGTAATTATCAACTTGTATCTCGATGTGCAACTGAGTGATGAAGATTTATTAAAAAATGTCTTATACTCCGTTCATCCCCCTCCCAACATCCCCATTTGCCATGCTGTCCACACCACCAATCTTGCTAGATTTCACAACTTCACTACCATCACCAAATTGACTTGAGTACACCACCATTATTGCGTCAAAACTACCACCGTCCCTGCTCTATCTCGTCTGAACCCACCCACCTCCCAAATCTACAAGTAGATGGATTACATGGTTAGATTGGTTAAAAACATAACATAAATTGATTCGATTAAATGTTATTAAACAAGTATTTGTAACTGGAACTCATATTCATTTTTACAATGGCTAAATTAAAGGCTGATATTAACGGGGTTAACCAAAATTGTGGATGGCTTATTCAATTTTTTTCTTTTTTTTTACCCTTAACCCTCCCACCCCATACCGTCGGCTGGGTTCGAATTCGTGATGTGTAATTCCATCTGCCACACCTCTACCAACTCAGCTGGTACATCTTTGGCTAAATAACCCTTTTATAATGGTAATGAAATGGATAAAGGATTATCAAGAACATGAACAACAGTGTCAAAAAAAAAAATTTGAGAAAAAAAAAACATTCAAAGTTGTTGATTATAGCCTTTGAAATTCGATCGAAATCAGCAAATTCAATTTTCGCTTTTCACATAACTTTTTGTTTCAAGTTTCAACGAAAAAATATTGAAAGTATAGTAGAAAAGCGTGACAATACATGAAGCAGCTCTAAATTTTACTTTTATTTAATAAATAAATACTTTCAATACAAATATAAGGGTGTACTTTGTTGAATTTACATGTTATTTGATTCTTAAAACATGTAAAATAACACGCCATTTACAAATACCACAAAACTGACTTAAAAAACAATTATTTAATGTAAATTTTCTTCCAAAACTCCTCCTAGTACAATCTACATATGCATGCCTAATATGGAAAATGTTGAGTGTAATATCATGAGCAACAAACCCCAATGAGTAGCT
>QNQO01003288.1:0-66617 GCA_003290165.1 Berberis thunbergii | reverse complement strand
ATCAATCACCTGTCTTTGTCGTAATATTATTGTAATTTAATTTGATTATTTAAAAGGTATATGACCCCGAAAGTGGAGAAAAACTGTGATTGATTATAACGTGGATTAATAACATTGTATATATAATTATATAATTAACGTCACTCTTTCATACTTTTGTGTGACAGCTTACAAGTTTAGACACTCTCAGAAAATTTTCAATTCATGTTAAAGTTAAACTTGTTTCTTGAAGGAGGGTTATTTACCTTTGACTTCCATTAATTTAGGTCCATTATGGGTGTCATTTGTTCTTGAAACTTAGTCAGACACCTATTTTGTGTATGACTATTAAGTTAATGGGTTTGATTAGTGAAAATCTTTAAATCTTTTGAAATGTCTAAAATGCTCACACGTACCACATGATAGTAGCAAAAAAATTGCTAGAATGTTGTAGTTAAACAGTAAATTTTATTAATACTGAAAAGTTTTTTTTTTAAGGCAACCACCTCCAAATCCACAACCTAGTCCACCCCCGCACCAACACTTCCTCCTAAGCCACCACTGCCTCGTCCTCCAAAACCACCTCCACCAAATCCACCAAGTCCACCACCATCACGGTGAAAAAGCGTGTTCTCCACTCATATTCAACCTTCTTGCTCAAAAAGTTCATTGCACTAGTGGCGCATAAAGGAGAACAGTATGCAGAGAACCAAAAACACAAGCAACTTAAGTAGCCATGTTTGCTAGCTAACAAAGATGGTAGTAGCAACAGAGATTGATGAGAATTGTAGATTCAAGGACAATTGGAACGATTATAATTACATGCAAATCTCATTTGCATTATGTTGTTAGTCAAAGATCAATAAAGAGTAAATGAAGCCAACTGTGAACTACATTTGAAAAGAGCTTGCCACCGATCTATGGCACCCCAAGACTTTCAATCAATAACTATGTCCTAATTTAATAATGTTTGAAATTTCAATAAATAAATTGGTAAAATGATCAAGTAATGCATTTTTCACACATGAAAGTTGGGGACAATATCGATCATGAGGGTTACGCCACATTTTCCCACCCATCCAACCTCTAAGAGAAGGTAAAACGAATTATATAAAGCCAAACCAAAATAAATTAATTCAAAGATGAATATTTTTCACCCAAACCAAATTCTTATCGGAGGAAATTAAGGGATTGAAGTGAGTTTTATAATCCTAATTAAGAACACTCTTTTGTAAATGTCAAAGGAAAAAAAAGTAAAAAATACTCTTTTGCATAAACTATTGTCCATGCAAAATAGTAATTGTATAAGAGAGATATTAGAACTACTCTTTTGTTTGGTATAAACAGATTAACTGAAACTTACTGCATCGCATGGGGTACTAGCTCAGCTAACAATCTAATTAAAAGTAGGGAAACCCTATTATCATCACTTTGATGTCCCTTTCCCGATTTGTGAAGTCCAATATCAGAAGATCGATCGATCGATTTGATGATAATGACACGAATTTGATAGTTGAACCGTATATCCAAAATTTCCCCGCGACATCATTTTCCATCACAAATAAATAAATAAAATATATTTTTTTATAACATGCAATACATGTGATTAATATAAAACTGGAAATATCCTTCTTGCATGATTTACTGACCAACAAGGCACCACTAATTAAAAGGTGGGGTCTTTATAATGAGTTATTCTATGCGTCGAGGGAAAGGGCGAGGAAACCAGCGAGGTAACGAGGTGGCGGGGGGTGAACTGTTCACCCCCCTCGAGATGCGCGCGCGGAAAACATCTCGAGGGGGTGAACGGTTCACCCCCCGCCACCTCGTTTACCTCGCTGGTTTCCTCGCTCTTTCCCTCGACATTTAGAATTTCTGCTTTATAATTAAAAAAATGGGGTCATTATAATTGAAAAATGGGGTCTATAAATTCTAGAATAATAATTTTGTTCATCCTTGAAGCAATTTCTCCATTGATCTCTTTACAGATTAACATGTGGAAGCTACAAAGGAAAGAAGTCTCAATAATGCTCATAAATATGTTGCTATATGTCAAATGAGTATAGGGCCTATTGTACTCTATGCAGGAAGCAAGAGTGATATTCATAGATCCATATTCATCATTCTCACCACTCATTAATGATTGTGATTTTGGTTTATTGTCAACAACAAAAAGGATTTGCAAAAGCTTCTGATTAAAGAATTTTTTTTACCAATGGTGGTACATTATTTTAGCGATATTTATTTATTTATTTATTTGTTGCGATGTTTATAAGCAGATACCTAATGGGACAGGGTCATACTTGGAATAATGCAATTGTACTTTACGTATTTATAGAAGTGCTAAGCCATCGGAGAGCCACCTCAAGAACAAGACATATCAAATGTATTAGATGAAGGTTGGCAACTAGAGCACCTCCTCTCATCTCCAAATCCAATTTGGAAGAGTGATGATCTGTAGAAGGAGATGGTTGATGTTGAAAGTGCATTTTAAAGGGAGTTTTACAGTGTTGTATGTTAGCATAAACAAATCAGTCATGTAAATTAGTTAGTTGACTATTAGTTAGTTAGCTAATCTGTTCAAAGTCTGTTCATATTGTTATGAACATTAGTTAGTTAGTTACTGAGTTCATAGTCTGTTCATAGCTTGTTCATAGCTAGCTGTTATGTTTCTAGATGCTATATATATACTCCAATGTACATTGAAACAATGGAATGAAAAATCATATTGAATCCATTGTTAGAGTTAGAGTTTCAACATGGTATCAGAGCACCATTATAGCTCTCATCTTATCATCTCTGTCAGTCCTAAATTTTTTTTTTCTCTTCCTTTTCTCTCTGCTTCTTCAACATTGCTAATGGCGGATTCTAGTTCTTCCCAATGCTGCTTCTGTTAGCAATTCTAGTTCTACAGAAGGTAAACCTGTCATGTTTACTCATGTTCTGTCTGTTAAACTGAGTGAGAGCAATTACCTGCTATGGAAGCACAAGTGTTAGCAACCATTAAGGGTCATAAGTTGCAAAAGTTCATTGAGAAAGATGCTTCTCCACCCTGATTTCTATCAACTGATGATAAGCTCTTGGTCGTGTCAATCCAGAGTTTCATCAGTTGGGAGCAACAGGATCAATTGTTGTTTTCTTGGCTCCTTTCATCCATGATGGAAATCCTTTGTTAACAAGGTTAGTTGGATGTGAATCCTCCAGCTACATATGGAGTACTCTTGAGGTGTTCTTTAATTCCCAAACCACTGCTAAGATTTCTCAGTTTCGAACACAACTTCAGAACATCAAGAAGTGTGATATGAACATCAATGATTATCTACTCAAGATCAAGACTATCATTGATCAATTGGCTTCTGTTGGCCATTGTACTGTCACCTCAAGAACACATCAATGCAATCTTTGATGGTCTTCCTCAGACTTATTGATACTTTCATAGTATCAGTTTCTTCCAGGTCAAGATTCTTACAGTATTGCTGAGATAGAATCCCTTCTTCTGGGCTCAAGAACACGTATTGAGAGGCATACCTAACATCTAGATGTCTCTAGTTCAGTCAATGTAGCTCACAGTAACTATAGGCCTTCTCCTTGGTCCTTTACTTCCAATCCTTGGCGTCCACAGTTCAGGACACCTACAATAATGTCTCATTCAGAAGTGGTGCAAGGTTTGGATCTGGGAGAGGTTTTCGAACCTCCTAACTTTCACAGATGCTCGACCTCAATGTCAAATTTGTGGCAGACAGGTCACCATGGCTTTCAAATGCTATCATAGGTTTGATTAACAACATGTCCAATCGTTGGACTTCAAACACTGCTTCTCAGCAGTCAGCAGTGCTCTTCTCAGCAAGTCAATATGCAAGCCAATCTTACTTCCAGGAATGCTACAGATGAACATTGGGAGGTGGTCAGATTCTCACCATTACCAGCCTCAAGGATTAATGTCTGCTTCTAGTTCATCTGACAATAGATGGTTTTCCTGATTCTGGTGCTACAAATCATTGCACTCCACATATTCTAACTTGAAGTCATCTTCTCCTTACTATGGTAATGATCAGCTTTCATTAGGATGGTTCAGGTCTGCCCATTCAAAATGTTGGTGAGTCAACATTATCATCTTTCAATTCTTCCAGGAATTTTACATCTGAGGAATGTTCTGCAAGTACCTAAGCTTAATAAAAACCTTTTGAGTGTCTCCAAATTTGCTCAAGATAATAATGTTTATTTTGAGTTTCGTCCTAATTCTTTGTTTTGTTAAGGATCAGGACACCAAGAAGATCCTCTTGGCAGGCACACTTAGCAATGGGCTGTATGTATTATCCTTCTCCATCTCTAGCTGCTCAGTTCATCCAACACTTGACTCTTCTTCCTCGCATTAATTTCTTATGCTGGTCGGTGTTGCATGAGAGGATTTTGACTAAAGATAGGCTAAAGAAGAGAGGATTCCACACAAGAAGTCTAAATGTGCTTTGTAATGAGAATGATGAGACTCTTGATCACTTGATGCTTCACTGCAGCTTTTCCAAATCTATTTGGAGCAGTTTTTTGTCAGAATTTGGCATGAGTCTGATGTTTCAAGGTTTTCTTTTGGATTGACTAAGTTGGTGGTCCCAAGCTAATCCATCCCGATGCGCGGTGTGATTACAGAGTAGGGTTCCTCAGTGCTCATGTGGTGTATTGATGCAGATTTAACTAACCTAAATAAATAGGCTAATTTAACCCAATTGTAATAACCGCAAAGTGCACGGTGTCTAACTAGTAGACAACGACAAGTACGGGGTCGGTCCCATGAGGAAGGTGGATGCAATTGAATTTTAGAAATTATCTAAACTAATTTAAAGGAAAATGGGGTTACAACATTTTAAAATTAAACTAAAAAATAAATTAAAAATAAGAAAAATAAAATAAAAGGAAATGTGGATTTTGTGGGCTTGGACTCACAATGAGTTAGCAAAAAGTTTTAAATCTAAATTACTGAAATTATAAACGAGAAGCTTTAGGGATGATGATCCCTTGCTTACGCCGAAGATGTGATCATTAAAATTCATTCTAATCATATTAAGTTTCTGTCAAACATTGAACAATTTATTTCAAGCAAATAAACTTTACCAAGCATTAAGTGTCTTTTTAGGGCACACTTAATCAAAGTTCAAGCCTAATAATTTTTAGCACACATGCTTTGAATATTGATAAAATGTTAACCTAACTACCAAACATATCAATCTTTAATCAAACATGAAAGGTGAAAAACAATTTATCAAAATTTTGAAATAAATTGTAATTAACAATTAAGTGTTTAAATCAGTAAAATAAATTGAAATGCATTATGCAACCCTTTTGGTTTGTCGCAAACTCGATGTGGTGGTACTCAGTAGATCAGCAGGTGGTCCGAACGCAAATCCTGAGGAAAGGTTCACAAACGCTCTGTGGTGGTACTCAGCAAACCGGGGGTGTGAGTAGCGAAATTTAGAATTTGACTCATTCTCTCCAGCCAGAGCTACAATACCCTTGCGCCAGGTCGCCGTCTCCAGCGAGCTGTGTTTCTGCTCCTCGCTAGCTTCCTCACCTCCCGACCGGCTCCGGTACCTGCAAGAAGACAGAGAGAGTGTGAGCAAACAACGATATAACAACAAAAACGCGAAGGAGGACGAGGAACAAGGGCGGTGCTCCATGTTTCTGCTTACGAGTTCTGTCTTGCGAGGTGTTGGTAGTGGTGGTGGTGCTTGGTTTGGTTGTAACGGTGTTCGTGAGAGAGGGAGGCAGGAAGGAGCTCGAAACGAAGTGGCGAGGCGAAACAGAGTCACGGTGAGGCTCTGTTTCGCGGCGGATGATGGCGTGGTTGCGTGGCCTGTTGTGATGCAGGAACACAGAGAGAGAGGTGGAGGAGGGAGAGACCGTGGAAAGAGATGAAGACAGGAAAGAGGCGGCTGCGAGGGAGGAAAACAGGGATTGTGGCAAGGCACAACAAAGTCACGGTGAGGCTCTGTTTCACGGCGATGATGGTGGTGGTAGCGTTGCTCAAGTGATGGTGGTTGATGGATGATGGACAAGAATGGTGGCGGAGTAAAGGTCTGACGCGAAACAGGGTTGTCACTCCCCTGTTTCGTGGTGGTGGCGGTTGTGCTGTCCGGAGATGGAGATGGCAAAGTGATCTGGACAGAGAGGGAGTGAGAGATTGAAATGTGGTGATGGGTGCGATGAAAATCACTTTGTGAGGAAGAGGGTTTGATTTTGGCAATTGATGCTTGATTCCCTTCTCCTCCTCCTCCCATTTTCTCACCTTTTTTCTCTATTATTTATAGAGAATAGGCACAATGAATAGAGATGAGATAAATGGATGATTCATGGAGAGAATCAAGGTATAATTGAGAGAATACTCTTATTCTTTGGGTAGGACTGGGTTTGGCATTGGGTTTGAGTTTATGGGTTAGGTTTAGGGTTTAAGGGTTTGATTTTGGGTTTGGTTTGAGTTTAGGTTATGGGCTTAGGTTTTGGGTTTAAGGGTTTAGATATGTGACCATCTACTTTGTACCACCGCTAGAATCGACCAATTGTCATTCCTTAAATTGTCGCCTTAATACGATTTCATCGTTCATGCTTAAATTCCTACAAAGACATAAAAACAAAATAATTATTATAAAATATAATAATCGAAGCACTAACATATATAAATTAAGGGATATATTATGTAATAATTATGTGAATATCATGTATGTGGAAAGAGAGAAATATGAGGGTTTTTTAGGGGTTCAACAAATCGAAACATTTTATCTTTATCGAGATTAGGGAATTATTGTGGCAAATGTCTTCTTAAAGACTTGTTTTTGACACATTCATAGTGTTTTGACATTCCTTGATGTAGGAATGGCTTTCCTTGTACCTCGCTTCTTTTTTCTTCTTCAATAAAGATACTCATGTTTGGCCAAAAAAAAATTTTGTATTCTTGAATCACCACTATAGAACTAGAATTGGTTATAGGGAAGATTTATAATTCAATCTTTTTTCTAGAACTTAAGGAGAAAACCCCAATTTTAAAATTAAAATTTAAAAAAACTAAGGTAAGAGTAAAATAGTTCAAAAATTAGTCTTTTAACAGTCAATGATGTGGACTTAACGGTTTTGTAAAAAAAAAAAAGAGTATTAGACACAATTAATTTTCAAAACGATGGATTTGTTGTTGTGGTAACCCCATTTACACACTCAAATATGCAGGCATCAGAACGTATAAGGATCTCGTCACATCTCTAGATCATTGAACCTTGTCTTTACCATCTCAATAACTAGATCCGAGACTGGTAGACTAAATGGCTGAGATTTCAAGAATCTTGTATACTCAGGCCGAATCAAATATGCCTTCAATTTTATAACCAACCCCTACTCAACATCACATGCTTTTCATTATATTTTGGAATGAAAGATCAAACAATTAACAATATACACCAGTTTTACTCGCCATTTTGACGAATCACTCTTATTTCAATTGACTGGCTGACTGAGGATTTTAATAACCCCTCGGTTCCCATTTTCTTCAATTTCACGTGGTACTCAGTTAAAGCCCATTCGGATATATATAAGGATGAATGCTCTCCCAATTCGTAGCTTTCCTACGTAACAACTGTGTTTTTAAGAGTTCCAACACACATGGCAAGCTTGGCACTTGGTTCTCCACACTATCAGACCCCCTAGACAACAACACTTCTTTACATCATATTTTGGAATTCGCTATCACTGAAGCTCACCAGTATAATAACTCAGATAGTCCTTACTCGATCACCTTTGGCCCTCCCCATGGAATCTGCTCTTTTTTTTTCATTCTTTTTTCCACGGAATCTGCTAACACACTCGTGAACTTGATCCAAGCCCAGGTCCACTCAGCTAGATTTTACAGTATCAATTGCACCCATATCCTGATCCATTCTTTCCCTTACCATCTTCACCCTGATATGATGATTGTCAGTTTTTTTTTTGCCAACATCAAACAGAGAGCTTTGGGAGTGTATAATGTCAATCTGTGAGACGAAGTCATGGCCAAGGTGGCTAGCCCTATAGCAGGATAGGCTTTAGACAACACAATGGCATAATGTTTTGCAACTAAGGCGACACTTATTTTCTGTTAGAGATTAATCTAGACTAGTTCTAGAAGAGATGTGTCTTTTGGTGTTCCAGTGTGTCTTTTAGTATTACTAAGTGTCTTTTGATAATGGTCATGTGAGTCCTATTTAAACCCATGTATTATTTGGTTTCAAGTAATGTGAATAAAGTGAGTTGTCTACACATCAGAGTTCTAGTTTAATCAAGAGATTACACTCTATTTTGTTTTCCTTATCTTTGTTTTTCATTCACATAGTTGGTTAAATTCCAACAAATTGGTATCAGAGCCTAGTCGAGAGAACCATGGCATTCAACAACAACAATTTCGTCCAACCTCCACTTCCTTTTTTTACCAGTAAGAACTACAATCATTGGAGAATGAAGATGATGACCCTATTTGGTTCACAAGACCTATTGGAGATCGTAGAGATTGGTTTCCAAGAGCCCGAAGATGAAACAAATGCACAAGACTTGGCCGAGTTGAAGTCTAACCGCAAGAAAGACTACAAAGCCAAGTATTTCATTATGCAAACAGTAGATGAAGCTATTCTGGATAGAATTTCAGTAGCCACAACGGCTAAACAAGCTTGGGATATTCTTTATTCTTCATACAAAAGAGATGACAAAGTCAAGATGGTGCGTCTACAAACTCTTCGAGGGGAGTTTGATACACTAAGAATGAAGGAGTCCGAGACTATTGAAGAATACTTCAATCGGGTTATCTCAACTGTCAACCAATTGAGATTGAATGGTGAGAATCTAGAAGACCTAAGAATTGTCAAAAAGATCCTTCGGAGTTTGACTCGAAAATTTGAGTCTAGTGTTGTTGCTATTGAAGAATCCAAGAATTTATCTTCTTTGTCGGTGGAGAGTTTATTGGGATCACTACAATCCCATGAACTACGAATGAAGCAATATGATTCTAGTTCTATTCAACAAGCCTTTCAAACGCAAGTCTCCTTTAGAGATTCCCCTAAAGATGGCTTGAGAGGAAGAGGTCGTGGAAGAGCCACTTCTCGTGGTAGAGGAAGAGGCTATGGTGGACAAGAGAAATCTCATGATGGTGAGTCTTCATCTTATAGTGGAAGAGGGAGATCTTCCTTATCAAATATTCATTGCCATCGTTGTCATATGTATGGTCATGTCAAGATATATTGTAGAAAGAGGATGGAGGAAGACAACACAGAATCCAATTTTATGCATGAGGAGGAAGAAGACAATCTTTTCCTTACATGCAATTTCATGGAGCTTCCTTAGAAGATGTGTGGTTTGTGGATAGTGGTTGTAGCAACCACATGACCGGGAACAAGAAGGCCTTTGTGGAGATAAATGAGACATTTCAAAGTGAAGTTAGAACCGGAGATGACAACAAGCTTCAAGTCAAAGGAAGGGGTGATATTCTTGTCCAAACCAAGCAAGGAGTAAAGCGGCTCTCAAATATATTTTATGTTCCAGGCCTTGAGCACAATCTCTTAAGTGTTGGGAAACTTCTTTTGAAGGGGTATGAAGTAAATTTCAAGGGAGCTTTGTGTGAGATCAAAGATAAGAATGATGTTATTATTGGAAAGGTGGGAATGACCAAAAGCAAAATGTTTCCTTTATCTTTCCAAAGTAATGTTAATTCTTGTTTCTATTCTATTCAAGACAAGTCTTGGCTATGGCATTATCGATATGGTCACTTGAGTTTTAAAACTCTATCTCTTATGGGCAAGAAGAATCTTGTGGAGGGCTTGTCTACAATTCAACTTCAAGATAAAGTATGTGAAAGATGTGTCTTGGGAAAGCATAGTAGGAATTCTTTTCCTAGTGGGAAGGCATGGAGAGCGTCAAAGCCACTTGAGCTTGTGCACACCGATCTTTGTGGGGCAATGCATACTACTTCAATTGGTGGTAACCGTTATTTTGTTACCTTCATTGATGACTATAGTAGGAAGACTTGTATAATTTCTAAAACAAAAATCGGAAGTATATGGTTGTTTCAAAATTTTCAAGGCTTTTGTTGAAAAGCAAAGTGGTTTCCTATTGAAAACTCTTCGTTCGGATCAAGGGGGAGAATATATTGATCATGGCTTCGAGATTTCTTAAAAGATCATGGTATTCGACATCAATTTTCAGTCCGTGGTACCCCACAACAAAATGGAGTAGCCGAAAGAAAAAATCGCACAATTATGGAGTTGGCTAGAAGTATGTTGAAGGCCAAGGAATTGCCAAATTCCTTTTGGGCGGAAGCAATATCATGTGTTGTTTATCTGTTGAATCGTTCCTCTTCTAAAAGTGTACAAGACAAGACGCCACAAGAAGCTTGGAGCGGACACAAACCAAGTCTTGATCACTTGAGAATTTTCGGGAAGCATTGCCTATTCACATGTACCAGATGAAAGAAGAAAGAAGCTAGATGACAAGTCCGAGAAATGCATTTTTGTTGGATATAGTGAATGTTCCAAGGCATACAAGTTGTACAATCCCCTCACCAAGAAACTCATTATAAGCCGTGATGTGAAGTTCAATGAAGGAGAATCTTGGAATTGGAGTGAAAATGCAACCAAAGAAAATTCAAGTTGCATAGAAATCGAAGAAGAAATTGAAGCTCCAATTGAAGAAAACGAAGAGGTTGATGTTCCACCTTCTTCTCCCAATTCTACTTCATCATCCTCTTCATCTTCAAGTTCAAGTTCCACTTCAAGTTCCCCTTCGAAAAAAACAAGGAGTATCCAAGATCTTTATGCCCAAACAAGTAGCAATTTGGATGATGATTTGGTTAATTTTGCTTTGTTTGTTGATGCCGATCCAATTATGTTTGAAGAGGCTTCTAAAGATGAGAAGTGGAAGCTTGCAATGGATAATGAAATTGATGCTATTCAAAGAAACAAGACTTGGGAACTTGTTGATCTCCCAAATGACAAGAAACCCCTTGATGTGAAGTGGGTTTACAAAACAAAATTTAACTCAAAAGGCGAGGTTGATAAGCACAAAGCACGCTTGGTGGTGAAAGACTACAAACAAAAGTATGGTGTTGATTTCCAAGAAGTATTTGCACCTGTGGCTCGCCTTGAAACAATTCGAACAGTACTTGCATTGGCAGCTCAAAGAGAATGGAAAGTCTATCAAATGGATGTCAAATCGGCATTCTTGAATGGCTTTCTTGAGGAGGAAGTTTATATAACTCAACCACCTAGTTATGTGAATATTGTAGAAGAAAAGAAAGTATGTCATTTAAAAAAAACCTTATATGGGCTTAAACAAGCACCAAGGGCATGGTATAGTCGTACATATTGATGGCTATTTTTTGAAGAATGGTTTTAAAAGATGTCCATTTGAACATACTCTATACACCAAGGAAGGATCTCATGGTGAGTTTTTGATAGTATGCTTATATGTTGATGATTTAATATTCACCGGAAGTTGTTCACGTATGAATGAAGATTTCAAGAAAGCTATGATGAATGAGTTCGAAATGACCGACATGGGACTACTCCATTATTTCTTGGGCATTGAAGTTAAACAACAAAGAGATGGGATCATCATCACTCAACAGAAGTATGCAAAAGATGGGACACTAACTAACGTTACTGCTCTCCACAACAGTTATTGCTCCTACCTGAAAGCTCTTTCTGTTGAACTGAAGAGTCTTGCTACACTGACAGAGTTGGGGATTAGTCATTGCCCCAGATTGGTTTCATTGGCAGAAGAGAGAGAGAGGGGACTCAAAAGCCTCTCCTCTTTCAAAATACTTGTTATTATGGATTGTCAATCTTTGAAGTGCTTGCCTGAGCTTGAGAAGGCTTCTCTTGTTACTCTGAGAATCAATAATTGTCCTGAGATGGAATTCTCCAAGGAGGATTTTGAGCACCTTGTTGTCCTTGAACAACTTGAATTGATTGACTTGCCCAAGTTGACATGTTTTCCAGCGGGATAAAACACTCTGCTGCAACACTTCGACATCTACAATTCCGGCCTAATTATGGTGCACCGGTCGACTTGCCGGATTGGATTGGTATTACTTTAACCTCACTTGAGTATTTGGCAATTGTTGCTCATGAGAATTGGAATGTGTTGCCACAATGGATGCAACACCTCACTGCTCTAAAAGAACTAAAGATCTTATGCGGTGAAGAACTAGTAGAACAATGGAGGAACAGAGATAGGCAGAGAGAAGAAGACAACAGCTTCAGCATGATTGCCCACATTCCACATGTTGATTTATATTAGAAGCTGAAACGTTAAACCTCTATTGGTTAAGTTTATTATGCTCCAATCTGTGATCGGGGTAAGAGCAAAAACACCTCCCTCCCTTCTTCATAATGCCATATATTTCATTATTAGCTTTCTTCAGTTATTCTCTTTTAGACTTAAATTAACATAGTTTTACCCAATTCCTTTATTGCATCCTTTCTTTTCTTATTTCTTGTAACATCAAAGTCTTGAATTAAGTGGTTTCTCTCCTATGTTTTCTGAATTTCATTTGAAGAATTTTTCTGATGATCATCGTATTACTGGTAACCAAATCTTTATTTTAATCATTACGTCTCCTATATGATTTGATCGGAATGGTTCATTAAGTTTTTCACAATATTTTGCAACATGCTAACTGTGATGGCTAAAGGAGGGAGAACATGTGAAAAGACAATTATCTGATCAACTGTAAAACTCAAATGGGTGTGTTCTATCACATCTGAGATGTCCTTTATTACGGTGCCTATTGGTAATGTCAATATAAGTTTGTTTTTCTGAATATTTGCAACAATATTTTGTAATTTCTCAAATGTTTTTTTTTTCTTACTTGTACGTTTTGGCCTTTGAGCATGGTGGAAATTGGTGTTTAGGTTTATTTGCATTTTCGTTTCTCTGATTTGTGTTTTGTACATTTTCATTCACATCACAGAATTTTGGTTTAGAGAAATTATACCATTTGAAAGTTTAAATACAAGAACCAATTAATTATAATCTTTCAGGATTGTTGTGTTTATGGCATTCTTCTTGTTTTATACTCTCCGACCTGTTTTTGGAAAGCTTACGGAAATCTCAATTGTGTTTTATAACTTCGTGTTTAGATGATTGGATCATGATTCATAACCAATGAAATGGATTTTGAAGATAATAGCTTTACAGATTGAAACCATATGTCAGAGTTTTCCAACAAATCAAGGGATTTAACCAATATTTCGTTTGTTATATCGTGAGAGAATTCACATATATATTCTCATTCATGTTTAGTTCCCATTGATCACTCTTTTCTCTCATGAACTACAAGTACATTGAAATCTGTAGTTCATAACTTTCACTCTTACCATATAGAAGATTGAAAAGCAAAATTTTTGTTATGTTTATGTCTAATTGAATGAAAGGCCATAATTGACTGATTTTCACTTGAAAAGATGAAAAAGTGTCTTAATTGGAGATGCTTGAACGAGTTTTCCATTATTTTTATGCAAAGTTGTGTGTTTGTTTTTTGCAGGATTTTGTGCAGAGGTGACTACAGAAAGATACGATGCTCTTGAAACTCTGGACTCTTTATTTTCGCTCCGAGATAAAGATGAATATTTCAGACAATTAAGAGGTGATGTCAATCAATTAATTACATTCAGCTAAAGCCGTCTGAACCCATAAATTTGGTTAGGCATCCTGTTGGTATTGTTTATTTAAGAATTAGTTACCTGCTGACACCCTATTGTCTATTAATTTGCTATTCTATAGAAGTAAATGGTGGAGGCTAATACTCAAAAAAACTTGCAACGGGTTCCTGGTATTACTGATCAAGGATTGATTCTGAATAGCAACAGCATTGGTTCGAAGTAATTTTCCCTTTCTTCTGAAAGAAGTCAATGATAAGTTTCTCCAAGTTGGTGTTAACAGAGTCAAAGGTGAGTTCATCACCGTCTTTTTCCGGTATGATATCTTATTATTCTAGGAGCCTAACACTTCCGTAATATGGTTTAGCCAATTTGCATAGTCGTGTCAAGAAAGGGAAAATAACAGAATTGAAATTTGAGAAAACATTTTCTCTTCTCAAAGGCGTTCTTGACTATGAAAGTTTCAGAGACGTTGACATGGTCAGAGTTGTGTTGAGCTTCTTCACTATCTTAATAAAGCTCATATTACTATATTGCAACTGATCTTTGTTTCTAATGTTCATAACAGGCTCTTATAGAGAATGTCTCTTTAAAGCAACAGATTTTCGCTGATGATCTTGAGAAATACTGTCCACCATTGCATACTAGCTGGTAATACATCCACAATAGACTTAAACTTGATCGGAGAGAAGACTCGTTCCCAGGATAGGATTATTGGGGCCCACTTCTTCAGGGAAATCTCATGATTTTATGTCATGACGAGTCGTTTGTTTTGAAACTGGTCATGTACTGGTGCATTGACTATGAAAGATTACTAGATTAGATCAGGTAGCTAAATTACTTGCAGTTTACAAGATTTCAAGAGCAAGTTATGAAGGCAAATTGTGGAAAATTAAGGCAAATTTTAATTGAGGTTATCATAGACAACCAGACAAAACCATAAATTAAGATGTCAATATCAACGAAGAAGTCTTGCGAGACAAAACCATAAATTGAAGAATTCTTGCGAGACAAAACCATAAATTAATATTGTGACAACGAAGAATTCTTGCGAGACAATGAAGAATTCTTGCCATTGTTTTTTCTCATAAGTTATCTACACTTCCACCCTTATATTAATTAATTAAGATGTCAATATCAAAGTTTAGCGTCCTAGTTTCCTGGAACTGGAACCATAAAAAGCTTAAAAAGTGCATCGAACCCTTTGCCATTCTATAGTTGGTCTTTATTTTTTTTGGTTTTATTTATTTCTTCCATCATTTTTGGATGCTCAAATTGTTAATAGCTCAAGTCCTTGGAGAATTCTTCCTGTGGGTTTTTCCAATATTTTGATACATATTCCAGTGGCTGACAAAAATATTTTCTGGTAGACCTAGTATCTTTAAACCATTTTTACATCTGAATCTATTCGCGAAATGAGAGAGTGTGGTGCAACAAGGGAGACCGAGGTTTAGTTTATTCTCAAAATTATGGAAATAAAACTTTGTTTAGGAAGCAAAGGAACTATACTCAATTTATAACACATCGAAACAATCCCACGTTAAACGCCTGGATAGTTTGGCATTAGAGTGAGTTAAAAGCATGGAAATCGCGAAACACCAAAGCAAGAAAAATAAAATGTCGAACATTACAGGGAACAACATTATTAAACTATTGTACCTAGCTTGTTGTACTTGATATCCTATAAACATGGACACATTTTGAAGGTATCATCACCTGGACATGAACATGATAATTGATGCCATACACAACTTGAACTCTTGAAGTGCTTTACAAGATGTCAAACCGCATTTACAAGGCACGTTAGGAGTGACTTTAGCTTAGCTAAGAGGACACGTGATCAACATTCAACAACAACTAGATAGACTAAAGAGTGTCAACCCATTGTTTTCTTTCCATTATCTTATGGTTGCGACTTTTTAATACCATCACTTTTACTGAAGGATTACCACCACCTCTTTAATGTACTGAAGTAACAGTAACACACCGGTATAAAACCCTTTCTCATCGTTGCTCCTCTTCTTTTCCACATTATCTTATTTTTTTCACAGCAACGACGGAATGGTACCACCCCACCTCCACCTTCTTCTTCTAGTTGCACTCACACAAGCTTCTGCAAATTGGAAACCCCCGATGTGCGAGAGAATTCCTGACTAATGGTGGAAGATGATTTTATTCTAGGCCCATGTTGACATGTGATTTAGTGCAAAAAGTAGGCCAAACTTTAGTTACACCAAAACATCATTAAGTCGAAAAATTGTCCAAATTTTAACTGCCCCAAAACTTCATTGGTTTACCCAAATGATCCAACTAAGAAATCTCAAGTTTAATTATGAAAATATTGGTTCACAGTAAAACTATTTTCCTGGTTCGAAGGATCACACAACCTTAGCATCTCTGCTCTTAAGACTTTTTATACATAACAAGAAATCTGAAAATTTATTGATATTATTCACACCATTGTGAAAGGATTACACACCTTAGCAGCTTTGCACCTACATTCCATTTTGATGTAGTGAACTTTAACCAACCTCCGGAAAGTCGTAAGTTTATAGATGTAAATGTATAGCTCATAATTAAAATAAAAGTAAGTGACTCCTTATCATGTTTCTTCCACCTTCAGTTCTTTGCATATTATCCAGCCAACCCACCCGAAGTGCATTACAATTCTTATGGTTTTTCAATTAAGTTGAATGTGAGTACCCGTATTTCTTAATTACTTAATTAATTCATATATTCGATTAAAACTCTGACCCGCCAAATAAGACTTGAAACTCGTTTTTGATTAATATTAAGATATTGTTCTACTCCCACTTGCGTTCAGAGTGGTTAGTAATGTGAAATTGACCCACCGAGCAAGGCTAGCAGGGAAGTCATTCTTGATTAGTATAATTTGATTACTGAGTTGTTAATAAGAAACTAGGCTTTACATCATTTCTTAATTAAATAGTATATTTGATTAAAACCGACCTGCCAAACAAGATTTGAGAGTCATTTTTAATTAGCATTAAGATATAGAGTGAGGCTAGGGAACTAGATTTTGCAATCAAGCTCTGCAATCAGGATGATCACCAGAGGAGGTTTTTTACAATCTCGAGATATACATACACTTTGGAGATTTCATCATTCTTTTAAATCACGCCACATCACCCTGATTGCAAAAACCCGATTTTCTAATATTTTCGTTAGATATATTAGTCTATTCTCACTTGCGTTCAAAGTGGTTGGTAATGTGAAATTGACCCACCAAACAAGACAGGATAGTCATTGTTGATTAATATATTTGATTACTAACTTGTTGATAATATGGGTAGGCAATGTCGGTTTGGTTTTGAGCCCCAAACCAATTTCGAATTGATTTCATTCGGTTTGTCCAAAACCCAAATTCAAACCGAAACCGAATTTTGTATTTGTAAACCGATGAATTCGGTTGAACCGAAATTCGGATTGGTTCGATTGGCCCGAAATTTCGGGCTCAAATACTTGAAAGACTTTCATTAAAACATGCCCAATTTACTTACAAACCTAATTTTTTTACAGACCCAATTTTTAGCCAAAAATTGAAAATTTTGAGAAAATGAGGGCAATTCAGTGCAACAGGGTGTACTGCAGTGCATTTGTTGCACTAATCAAGTATTTGACACCTACTTGTTATTTAGTTATTTATATATCTAATTAATCGGTCGGTTCGGTTATAAATTGATCGGTTCAAAATCGTAAACCGATTTCGAACCTTTTATAATCGGTTTGATTCGGTTTAAATTATTTTCTTTCTACTCATATTTCGGTTCGGTCGGTTAATCGAATTTAAATTAGTTTTTGCCTACACCTAGTTGATAATGAGAAATAGTGCTATGTCTCATTTTTTAATTAATTAGTATTTGATTAAAACTGACCCGCCAAACAAAACTTCGAAGTCGTTTTTATTAGTATTAAGAAATTATTTTATTTCAACTTGCGTTAGGGAAAGTCTAAGGTGCACTGGTGCACCGTAGCATAACTCCTTGCGTTAAGAGCGGTTAGTAAGGTGAAATTGACCCACCAAGCAAGGCTGGCTGGAAAGTCATTTTTATTAGTATATTTGATTACTGGGAGAAATTAGGCTTTGCATAATTTCTTAATTAATTAGAAAATCTTAGAAAATCTTACGACCAAATAAGACTTGGGAGTTGTTCTTAATTAATATATTGGATTAGGATATACTATATATATTTTCCCCCACTTGCACTAAAGAGTTTTTGATATCATGAACTTAGACCATGTGACAAAATAAACAATCCATTATTGGGTGGTGTTTCTTAATTGACTCACCAAACTAGACTGGAAGCATTTCTTGGTTAGTGCATTTGGGTTGATTAAGATATGCTATTATGTTCCCACTTGCAGTATGAGTTGTTGTTGATGATAACATAAAAAAACCAATAAGATTCTGAATAATATAAGTCCTTGCCTATAAATCCACTGACGCAAAATAATTCAATCCAAAATTGACTGTTCCAAGTCTTGCTTTCATTTTGGATCTCGCTCTCGATTTGCCTCTCGCTCAATTCGTCATTCGTTGTTGTTTTTCTCCCTCTCTCTATTCCCTTTTCTCTGTTTCTTTGTGGTGCTTTTCTCATGCAAAGGTAACCTCTGCTCTCTCTATTTTCTCTTGCTTGTTCTTTTTATTTATCTTTTTCTTTTTATGATTTGGGTTTTTTGCATTCATTGAAACAGCTTAACCTTGAGGTGTGCCCCGTGAAGTTCTCCACAGCCTTACAGTTTCATATTCTGGAACGGCCTGGATTGGTATTCTTTTTCAAGTAAGATAGACTTTTAGTTTATGTTGTTTATACGAATTTTAATTTGCAGAATTGGAATTGTATTGTTATACTCTTGTTTTGTTCTTATTCATGTGAACAAACTAAGAATATCATAATAGCAAGTAGATATACAGCAAATAGCACAAATTCTTGATGTGAACCTAGCTAGCTATGTATGTTTTCATTCTTTCAAGGTGAAAAAAGGAAGTCACCCACAAGCATAGCTTGTACAAAATGCAAATTTTGGTTTCACATGGCACTAACATAGCTAGTCATGCAGTCAGGTGTAAATCCTGTAAAGGAAAATAATTCAATCCAAAATTGGCTCTTCCAAGGCTAGCTTTCTTTTTGGATTTCGCTCTCAATTCTCCTCTCTCTCGTTCTCGATTCGCTAGTCGTTGTTGTCTCTCTCTGTGATACTCATCTCTCGCAAACGTAAGCTCTGTTCTCTATATTTTCTCTTGCTTTTCCTATCTATTTATCTTATTATTCTTATTTTCTATTGATTTGAGTTTTTACATCCATTGAAATAGGCTAACTTTGAGGCGTGCCTTGTGAAGCTCTTTACAGCCTTAAGATACCCTTCGTCCTCCGAAACGACCTTTATTGACATTCTTCTTAAGGTAAGAAATTATATATATATTATACGAGTTTTAGTTTTGATTTGCGGAATTAGAATTGTGCTGTAATCTTGTTTTGTTCTTATTCATGCGAACAATTAAGAACATCATATTAGTAAGTAGATATATAGTTGATGCATCCAAATTTGTACTTGTTCATTTTTTACCTGCAAAGACGAACAACAGTGAACTAGATATCACTGTTGTGGCGGCCAAAGACATTCCGATGATAAAGTTAGGTGTTTGAACAAAGATGGAGATAGACTTATAAAATTAGAATTGCAAGTGTGTAACTTCTCTCATCCGTTTTTTTCACCTTATATAATGAGTGTTTCACCTAAACCGTGAACCGAACCGACTTAGGTCCCCTTAGCAACGGTAAACCCAGACATTTTTGTTCTGCACTATTATATTTTCAATAAAAATAATGTGCGTGTGTGTGTGTGTGTTACTAAATTTGAACTCTTGTTTGTTACTAAAAAAAATCAATATGAGCCAAAATTCTTCAATCTTCACATTTACTCATATTTCAGACCACTCTCATATATCTCCACCTTGGCATAAAATCGACACTTTGCCAAGACTCAAACCATCACCACCAAACAAAACCCAAAGGTATAATGCCCCAAAGGGCTTTAACAATAATAAACTTTGGTCAAGTTTAGAAACTGCTCAAACTTGGCCAAACCATCACCAAATATGCAAAAATACATATAGTGATCATACTCACTTCGTTTATACTTTAGTGTCAAACTTCTTATACCACTGTTGTGGTGACTGCTTCAAGTCATCGGAGAGAAAACTGATTCATAAACAACACCTTCCAACTGTGCCCTTTTGCTACTAATCTTGCCTCATAACGTGCATCATTACATTCAAAGTTTTGATAACCTTCCACAACTAAGGATGACTCAATTTGTTGTTGTCCTTGTTCCACAACAAGAAATTCTTAATCCATTACACTTGACACATCATTAATTTCTAGTTCATCAGTAGCAACATTATCATCTATAATAGACTTTCTTGAAGTAATAATAACTCCACCAGTTCCACGTCATCATCAAGGAAACAAAAATTCTCATGTCTCTTGCCTACCATAATCAGACGTTCTTCATATAAAACTTTCAGAATCACACATACTCCTGTAAACTTGTACCCACCAAATTCTAAAGCACCCAAAGAAATCAAACTTTTGCGCAAATCATGAACATGTCTTATCTCAGTCAAAACTATAACAACTCCATCAAACATTTGAACCTGAACTGTACTAACTCCAATAATTTTGCAGGCAAAGTAATTACCCATCAAAACATTTCCACATTCTACGGATTTGTAGGTAGTGAACCAATCCCTTTAAGGGCACATATGATACATTTTGCCCAAGTCCAAAAATTGGATGCTTAAGCTTAGGACAATCCTTCGCTATGTGACCAATATCATGATAATAATAACATTCAAGATCATCATAGTTTTCATGTTTGAAACGATTATTTTTTTCTCAAAGATTCTTTGTTGAGGTTTCCTTCTAGTAGTTATAGATTACATCTTTCGATAAACACAAATGAATTGTGCTACAAGCACTCAAGCCAAGTTCTTCTCGTTCATCATCATTCATCTTTTCTGGTTTACCCTTCAACGCCTTGTACAACTTCACTTTGATGAGAATACCATTCACTTGGGTTTGCCATAAACCAAAGTTATTATTGTCAATGAACTTCTCGATTCCATAAATCAAAGCCCCCTTACAAACTTTGAATCCGAAGAATTTGAACTTTCACCCATCTTCAACTTCCAAGGATTAAAACCATGGCTCTGATACCACTTGATATCAATAGCATGCAAATACACCAACACAAAATAACAATAGCACGCAAAGAACACAACGATATTACGTGGTTCGGCAACTTGCTTACTCCATGGGTGATGATGACACTACTTATTAATTCCAAGAATATGATAAGAAGATACAAAATTTCACTAACGAAGAGTTTACTAATAGAAAAGATTATGCTTCCGTCTCCATAAAAAAAAAGTTACCTTGGAATGGAACATCCATTAGGCTTCCACCTCCATCAAAGATAATCTGTGTCATTTCGCCCATTCTTTTGACAATCAAACTCTTTGTTGATAACCATGCATGTTTCTCCATGGTAAAGTGTAGGTTGATCATCTCTAACCCAAGTGCCATCAAAGATGTTGAATGAAGCGAAGTTCTGCAACAGAGTCTGCTATGTTTTTGTAAATTTTTCGATCATTGCCTAGCTTGAGCCCAACCCAAACTCTACCTTAGTCAATTGATGGGGTCCCAACTAACATTAAACCCAACCCAAGCTTTAATATGTTGTTCATTCCATTTAAATGTCTGGACACACATGTAATTATAGAAGTAGATGGGGGCAAAATGGAAGTTTGCATGTGTGAATGACGTAGGGCGCAATCGGCATTTTGCAAAAGCCTCTCCTTCTCAAAAAGTGATAAAAATCAGTTTTAAAACTCATGTCAACCACCCATTCCATATGTATCTTGATGAATCCGAATTCAAGTGAAGCTGGCATTTCAAGCCCCACAAACCAAACATTGACATGTCACATTGCCTTTAAATAGAACTAATGTATCAGTCATGTCGTTGGTACAATCATACACTTTTCACATAGCATGTACTAGTGTCATGTTGACTCTGATCCTTAGTCGTGCCTTCGACACTTCCCAAATAGTACACTAAATTAGTAAATATGAAAACAAATTATTGCTTATATTGATTAATTATTCTTGAAAACTAAAGTCTTGAGGAAGGGTATTTCACAATTTGGCGAATGAGGATGGAAGGGGCATTTTTTAGATTTGGTGAATGGAGGAGCAATTTGAAAAATTCTGTACAGAGAAACCAATCAATGATTTGGAGATTGGACGACATTTTTATAATTTAGCAAATGATGAGCGTTATTTTTTGAATTGCGGCAAATGGGGAGGGTTTTCGTAATTTTTTTATTTTTATTTGGAAAGTGAGCTGGGGTTTTTAGGATCCCCGAACCTTATATTAATAAAAAAGACGCTAATAAATTTTACAATCACTCATACGTTCACTCGTTTCATCATCTACAAAACAATTAACTTGCTTCAAAGCTTCAACAAAAAACCTAATTAGTTCTAGATTCACCGTCTCCAGGTTAGGGAGTAATCTTGCAAAGTGTTCTACTACTAAAGTGGTTGCATGATAGACCTGCTATAACTTTTTATTCCTCGTAATTACCAATCAATCCTTTAAGCACTCTCATGACCTGATTTATACCTAATTAGTTCTACTATATCATGATTCATTATGTTTCGATTCTTTATGACGACTTCTCATACATCTTGGGGATTTCGTAATTTAGCAAATGAGCAAGTGTAGTTTTGTAAGTTGGCTAATGGGATGGGTGAGGCAATTTTCAAGATTGGAGAATGGGAATGGGTAGTGTCGTAATTTGTCGAAGTAAGGGCATTTTTGTATTTTAAGGGGATGGGATCGGCACATTCTGTATTCCACCTTTATTAGTGTAACTAAAATCTTAACATGTTTGATAATTGATACTAATTGCTCAATGATATTTGGTTCCCATTTACAATAGAAAATTTGGAAGTAATGAATGAACAACCAAGCACAAATCAAATAGGAGACACTACCCTTTTGCTATCTCATTGGAGAAATACACCAAGAGTCAATAACGTATCTTGTAGCTTGTCTAAGCCATAATTGCTGATCATAACAGACTAGTTGAGATTTTTTTAATTCTCACATGGTCATTATGGGAATGAAAAAGCGACATGACTTACATTGCTTCATTGTAACTGAAGTGAATTCTCGTTATGAAAAAGATATAAAATTAGATGATGGCAAAATTGGTAGATCGAAGGTGTGACACATTTGTGCACACCAAAAACCAATTCTCGTTTCCGCAGTAGACAATTCAACCAATTCATCTACTTGAGTTGAGACCTTGCAAGAAAAGAAACTATGCAAAAAAGTACATATCGCTTGCCTAGAAACCCAGCCAAAAACTGAAGTACAGGATGAGCCCTTCTAGGGAGCGAGCTCGAGATAAGTGAGGGTACACATCTCGAGGGGGCTCGCTCCCTTTTCTTGGCTCCTTTCCTCGCTCCCTAGAATTTTCGGTATAGGATAGAGTAACAATAATTAAGGTGTCACTTTTCATGAGTAACAATAAAGCAATGACTACTCTACACCACCAAAAGCATTTTTCACATTATCATTGAGTTTTTTTTTCATTAATTACTCGCACCATCAAAAAAATTGATTTTGAAAAAAATAGTAATTTAAAAATAGGGTAAATTTCGACCAATTTAAACCTTCAATTGAGATCGATTCTAAAGTTCATTAAAACATGAAAATTGTATTACTTTGAGTTATCTAATAAACACAATTTGAATCGCTTGAAAAATGTTTTGAAATGAACAAATTATGGTCATTTTACTAAAGTCACACAAATCTATATCGCAATGAAAATGGGATAATGTCCATGACTTTCGGTTAACTTATGTGCTCGATCGAGATCGATCCTCAAATTGATCAAAACAAAAAAAATTGTAATAATCTAAGTTATCTAATAAACACAACTTGAACCACTTGAAAATGTTTTGAAATGAACAATTTATGGTAATTTTACTAAAGTCGCACAATTTTGTCTCGCAATGAAAATGGGATAATGTCTCTGACTTTCGGCCAACTTATGTACTCGATCGAGACTGATTCACAAGTTGATCAAGAACACAAATTGTAATACTCTGAATTATCTAATAAACACAATTTAAATCACTTGAAAATATTTGAAATGAAAAAGTTACGATCATTTTTACTAAAATCACACAAATCTGTCCTAAAAAATTAGCTGAAAAGTTAAGGCACAGTCTCTTGGGTTTCGGTTCAAATCTTTTACAAGTCTATACGAAATCTGTGAGGAAAATTATCGAGGGAAGCATGAGTGTATCTTATAATTTTAGAGATGTTAATAATACTCCACTCAAACACAATTACACGGACCGCTGTCCTGGCTCTCTAGATTTTTTTTTTTATAGCAACAACAATATAAAGAGTACCAAACAGGTTAAACTAATGAGCAAGTTTCTATAGTTAACAAAGTCTTCATGTGAACCTAGCTAGCCCAGCAATTCTTCTTTGTCAATTCTAGCAATTCTACCTAGCTTACTCTAACAATTCTTCTTTGTCAATTCTTTCAAGTTGTTTCAGCAAAAGGAGGAGGAGATGGCAAGAGCTGATCAAGTAGTATGTCCATTCTTTGTTGTTGTGTTTGAAAGGCTCAAGAATTTAATCAACAAAGACCATAAGGAACTTGGCTCATTAGTGGGTCTGGTGAAAGAGCTGAAGAAACTTCTCAAAACTTTCTTTAAAATCAAACAAGTCCTCAGTGATGCAGAGGAGAAGCAGTTCAACAAAGAAGAAGAAGCAGTTCGGTTTTGGCTGCATGAGCTAAACGATGCAGCGTATGAAGCTGATGATGTTTTTGACGAGTTCGAATATGAAGCTCTACAGCAACTAGCCTCCGAGGAGGGAGCCAGCAGCAGCAGCAACAACGTATTTGAACAGCTTCATGGAAAAATTCAAAATCTCATTGAGATTTTTCAAGATTTAGCCAAAGAATGTTCAGAGCTTGATTTGCAAAAGGGAAAGGAAAAGAACGTAGTGATATCTCCAGATCGTATCAGTAATTCTCTCTTAACTGAACCCCAAGTTTATGGGAGAGATGAAGACAAAGAGAAGTTGGTGAAGCAATTGTTGGGCTCAGATTACTTTGCTTTTGATCAATATGGCGCTCGAAGAAGTAAGCACCCAAGAGCGCTACGAGGGCCAGTGCTTAACAGCAGCAGCAACCAAGACAGTATCTCTGTATTTCCCATTCTGGGTATGGGGGGCCTTGGCAAAACGACTCTTGCCCAATTGGTTTACAGTGACAAGCGGGTGGAAAATCATTTTGAAGTCAGATCATGGGTTTGTGTATCAGATGATTTTGATATCAAACGTCTTGTGAAAGCGTTCTTAGCCTCTGTTTCAGGACGTGAATGTGGCACTGAAGACATAGAAATTCTCCGGCGGAGCCTTCAAAAGGAGGTTCTTGGCAAAAGATTTTTGTTGGTGCTAGATGATGTATGGGAAGATAGAAAGGATGAGTGGGACAAATTGATGAAATTTTTTGAAGGTGGAGCTCAAGGAAGTTCAATTATGGTGACTACTCGCCTGCCAACAGTAGCATCCATCACCAGTGCATTTCCTCCTCATTGCCCAAACATTTTATCAAAAAGAGATCGCTGGGCTTTATTCAAGCAATATGCATTTGGCCCAGGAAATGAAGAAAGGCCAGCATTGGCGAAGATCGGCAGGAAGATCGTGAAGAAGTGTGGAGGTATACCTTTAGCGGTAAAGACTTTAGGGGGATTACTACGCTTCAAAAGTGATGAAAATGAATGGCTATCTATCAAAGACAGTAAATTTTGGGACTTTGACAACACCATTTTACCATCCTTGAGATTAAGCTATCACCATTTGTCATTTACATTGAAACAATGTTTCGTTTATTGCTCAATCTTTCCCAAAGATCACGAGATTGAAAAAGAACAATTGATTCAACTATGGATGGCCAACGGTTTGGTGCAGTCCCGTGCAGAAATGGATTTGGAGGATGTCGGGAATGCGATTTTCAACGAGTTGTTATGGAGATCTTTCTTTCAAGACATAGAGAAGGACGAAGATGGTAACATAATAAGTTGTAAGATGCATGATCTTGTGCATGATCTTGCAAGTTATATTGCAGGGGATGAGTACTTTGTTGAGGATGTTGAAAGTTCAAGAAGTCCTACAGAAGGAACTCGCCATGTGTCCCTACAGTTTCCATCTTCTAATCTTGAGTCCCCTTCGCCGCGCTTACGCTCTCTTGTTCTGTTAATGTACCGTTCCGTAACTCTGGAGTCTGAATTCGTCTTCTCAAATTGTATCCTCTTACGGGCATTGGATTTGAATTCATGTTGCATTCAAGTGGTACCAGATTGCATTGGTGAAATGAAACATCTAAGGTATCTCAACCTTTCTGACAATCCTATTACATCGCTGCCAGAATCTATTTGTTTGCTTAAAAATATGCAAACATTGAGTCTTCAAAGGTGTGGGATTGAAGTGGTACCAGATTGCATTGGTGAAATGAAACATCTAAGGTATCTCGACCTTTCTGACAATCGTGATATTACATCACTGCCGGAATCTATTTGTTTGCTTAAAAATATGCAAACATTGAGTCTCAGAAGTTGTTATAGACTCTCATCTTTGCCAGAACATATCGAAAACATGAGTTGCCTCGTACACCTAGACAATGCAGAATGTTATTGCTTAACTAGCATGCCAGTTGGGATTGGGCAATTAACTCGTCTTCGAACATTATGTAAGTTCACCGTGGGCAAAGAGAGTGGATGTGGTGTGGCTGGGTTGCAAAAGCTGAATAACCTTGGAGGAGAATTATGTATAACCGGGCTTGATGTTGTGGAAACTTTAACGGAGGCTAAAGAGGCAAATTTGATGAGCAAGAAAAATATACATTCACTGAAGCTATGGTGGAACTGGGACTTGGACGTAGACTCAGATTCACGACAACAGCGGGATCAAAATGTGATGGAAGGTCTCCAACCTCACTCAAATGTAAGAGAACTGGAAGTTACAGGGTATTATGGAGTAACCTTGTCTCCAAGTTGGTTGACAGAAGCTTTACTCCCAAATTTGGTGGAAATCTCTCTCGAGAGTTGTGGAAGATGTGAGCGTCTCGGATCTTTAAGGAAACTTCCTCGCCTCAAAGTTTTGAGGTTGTCGTCCATGGGTTCACTGAAATTCATTGAGGAGGAGGAGGTGGTGGATGATGCAGGTGCAGGAGGGGGAGGAGGATTCCTGTCGCTGGAAGAACTAAGTTTGGTGCGGATGGATAATTTGGAGGGATGGTCATCTTCATCATCGTCTCAAGCAAGTGCAAAAGAACGAGTAAGTAGATTGGAGGTAGCAGCAGTATTCCCGTGCCTCAGAAGCGTGAGACTCGAAGGATGTCCAAAACTGAAAGGAGGAATCCCATTGGCATGGTCCCCTGTCAACCATGTTGACATTGATGGCAGGTGCAATGGAATGGTTCTGGGTTCACTGCGAGACCTCCCTTCCCTTCCTTCTCTTCAAATTTCTAGGTTTGATGAGTTGGAGTATTTTCTATCAGGCACACTAACTAACCTTACTGCTCTCCAGAAGTTGGAGATCTACAATTGCTACAACCTGAAAACTCTTCCTGTTGAACTGAATAGTCTTACTACACTGACAGAATTACAGATTCAGGGTTGCCCTATGTTGGTTTCATTGGCAGAGGAGAGAAAGGGGGGACTCAAAAACCTCTCCTCTCTCAAAACCCTTGTTATTGTCAATTGTGGAGCTTTGGAGCGCTTGCCTGAGCTTCACAAGGCTTCTCTTGTTACTCTGAAAATCGTAAATTGTCCTGAGATGGAATTCTGCATTGAGCACCTTGTTGTCCTTGAAGAACTTGAATTGATTGAGTTGCCCAAGTTGAAATGTTTTCCAGAGGGGATAAAACACTCTGATGCAACACTAAGACATCTAAGATTCCAGCCTGGTGCGCCGGTGGACTTGCCGGATTGGATTGGTACTACTTTAACCTCACTTGAGTATTTGGAAATTGATGCCCTCGAGAATTGGAAAGTGTTGCCAGAATGGATGCGTCTCCTCACTGCTCTTAAAAAACTACATATTTGGGAATGCAATGAAGAACTAGTAGAACGATGGTGGAACAGGCAGAGAGAAGACAACAACTTCAACATGATTGCGAAAGTTCCAGATGTTTATTTACGTCCGAAATTAAACATTGAACCGCCTAGTGGTCAAGTTTATTAATCTCCGATCTGTGATCGTGGTAAGAGCCAAAACACCTCCCTCCCTTCTTTATAATGCCATATATTTCATTATTACTATCTTTTAGATTTAAATTAACATAGTTTTATCCAATTCATTATTACTATCTTTATTTTAATCCTTATGTCTCCTATATGATTTGATCAGCGTGGTTAGTTCAGTTTTCCACAATATTTCCTTACCCTGTGATGTCTGATCAATTTGAGATAAACAATTTGATTGGTATTGTAGGATTATGTGAAGCGAGCAAAGGGGCAGGACTTGCATTCTAGCAACAAGCAGAATTTAGCAGAGGTTAATATGTTTCTGTCTCTGGAATTTGTGGTTTATATGATGCTTCTCAGTCCTTTTTTAAAGCTAGAAATAATGATGATGATTTGAGTTATGCCAAGGAAGAGTAGTCAAATACGTATTTTGCTTTAGTTAGTTATCTCCAAGTATTTGCTTCTCATTAACGAGTTATTTTTAAGATGTAAATATTGTTGTTTTTCAATTGATGATATCTTCCCTTGCAGGAAAGAGCAACACTCTGGTTGCTATACTTTACTTTGGGACAACTAGGTATTTTGACCATAATCACAGGCACAAGCCAAAGAGGATCATTTTGCAACATGCTAAGTATGATGGCTAAAGGAGGGAGAACATGCGAAGAGACAATTATCTGATCAACTGTAAAACTCAAATGGGTGTGTTCTGTCTCATCTGCGATGTCCTTTATTATGGAGCCTGATTGTATTTGCGACGATATTTTGTAATTTCTCAAATGTTTTTATTATGTGGTTTCTCAAGTGAGCCTTATTTTTGTTCTTACTCATCTATTTTTGCCTTTGAGCATGGTGGAAATTGGTGTTCAGGTTTATTTGCACTTTGTTTTCTCTGATTTGTGTTTTGTACATTTCCATTCACATCGCAGGATTTTGGTTTAGAGAAGTTGTACCATTTAGAAGTTTAAATACAAGAACCAATTAATTATAATCTTTCGGGATTGTTGTGGTTATGGCATTCTTCTTGTTTTTATACTCTCCGACATGTTTTTGGAAAGCTTACAAAAATCTCAAGTGTGTTTTTTTAACTTTGTGTTTAAGATAATTGGATCATGATTCATAACCAATGAAATGGATTTTGAAGATAGTAGCTTTACAGATTGAAACCATATGTCAGAGTTTTCCAACAAATCAAGGGATTTAACCAATATTTCATTTGTTATGTTGTGAGAGAATTCACATATATATTCTCATTCATGTTTGGTTGCCATTGATCACTCTTTTCTCTCATGAACCACAAGTAATTGAAAAATAAAACTTTTGTCATGTTTATGTCTAATTGAATGCAAGGCCATAATTGACTGATTTTCACCTGAAAAGATGAAAAGGTTTCTTATTTGGGAATGCTTGAATGAGTTTTCCATGATTTTTATGCAAAGTTGTGTGTGTGTGTTTTTTTGCAGGATTTGTGCGGAGGTGATTACAGAAATATACGATGCTCTTGAAGAACGTGTGCCACTCGGGCTTGTTTGGTTGAAACTCTGGACTCTTATTTTCGCGCCGAGATAAAGATGAATATTTCACTGTTAAAATCAATCAGTTTTGGGTTATAAATATTTTAGTAGCTCTTTATTGTTTTGAGCTAAAATTCCCACTCTTCCACATGGGGTGGTTACACCGGGATAATTTTAATGGTAAGAATAGGTTGTGACGGTCCCAGTAAAGGATGATCCTGGAAATGTACTTGATGCAACTTTTAACAATGCTTTCTGATGGCAGGAAAAAAGCTTGTGTGCCAACTTCTAATCGACTGGAGCAACAGTGATAATAAGACAAGAGTATCTTGAGAAAGCTGAAACAGCAGTTAGGTCGTCAGTTCACATCAACGATGAAATGGATGGTCAGTGCAGTGGGTCATTTGATTCTTAATTGAGTACTTGCTTCCAATATGTTGATTTCTGTTATTTTCAGGTTACGGATTTGACATTTGCAAGAGAAACAAGACCTATTTTGAGGATTATCTGAACAGTCGGCCTCGTGCAAATCCTGGGATCAGGTTGACCGTTACTCTCCTACCTACTGGATTCTGGCCCTGAAGTTGTAAATCATTCCATTTGAGTTTACCTGTGGAGATGGTGAGCATTTGCTAGTTTCTCGACATTTTCATTATTTGGGTGTAGGATGTTTTAGAAATGACAAGTTGCATTCTTTTCCTAGGCACTTGTAACATTCTCGCTTCTGCTTGGTTTCTCTCCACTGATCTCTTCGAATCATTGGCAGGTTGAGTTAGCTTCTTAGGGGCGAAAAGAGGGGTGAGGTAAGCAAGGGTGGAAAAGTGGAGTCTTTAGAGGGTAAGAAGGTTGGTGAGAAATCAAATTTAGAGGTTGAGCGTTGTGGGGTGGAAGAGGAGTTTGATTCTCTGGCAGTGGGTAGGTCTAGAGGAAGAGGGAGAGGGAGATGGTAAGGATGAGTGAACAAGGGTAATGAGGAGCAATCTGTGGAGGTTTGTTATTGACAATTTTGAAGCTTTGGAGCTATCACACAAAAGTATAAAAGAGTGAAGTTAATTATATCATAGAATGTTATTAAATTAACCACGTTATAATCAATCACAGTTTTTCTCCCACTTTCGGGGTCATATACCTTTTAAATAATCAAATTAAATTACAATAATATTACGCAAAGACAGGTCGATTGATAAAGATATATATATATATATATTTGAACTTAATAATTACAATTTGCAAAGATGGAGAACTTGGCGAGGTTTCCTTGGATTAAGCATTTGACTTTGGACAAAAATACTTTATCTTTAAGCAAACTTTGTAGTTTTTGTCGTATAAAATTCCGCACAGTTATGAATAATTTTACGCTGCTTTATTTGGGTGTTTCTTTTTTATCCATTTCTCTTTAAAACACGACAATAAAAGTGTCAAAAATTCCCAAAAAAATATGAAAGAGACACCCAAACAATACAGCATAGCATTACTCGTCATGTTCATGTAGGTGCTTAAGAATCAAACTTCACACAGACACAGATACGTTTCTGATTTTTTATTTGGGTGTTCAAAGGGTCAAGAAATAAGTAGATATGCTTCTAGATAATTAGATAACGATGTTATTTTTCAATTCACAAATGAAAATATTCTATTTCCCACAAAATCACATGGTTATTTTTTTAAGCGAAAATACTATTTCTCATGCATCGATCCTTATCTGCTCTACACGATTTTTCATTGACTTTTTGCTGTAAATTGATAAACCAGTTATATCTATATTAAAATGTCTGTTGGATATTTAATTCACTTACAAAAATAAAAGTGTTAGATAATTAAATTAATTAATGTAAATGTCATATAAATAAAAAAGTCTCTAGGAACACTTCTTTTTTTATCTAAACACGAAGATTTTTATTGAAGATAATAAGATAAACAAAATACAACCATTGATATATCAAGGAATGCTAAGACACCATAAAAGTGTCAAAAACACAAGTCTTTAAAAAGATTACAAGCCGAATCCATCTTCCACAACAATTTCGTAATCTCGATAAAGGTAGAGTGCTCCAATCTATTAAGCCCTTAAAAAACTCTCACACTTCTCTCTTTCCACACACACCACATGAGTAAATGAGAAACTCTGCATCATAATCACTACGCGCGCCGGGATGGATTAGCTTGGGACCACCAACTTAGCCAATCCAAAATGAAACCTCTGATAGGAAACTGCTTCAAATGGATTTTGAGAATTTGCAATAGTCTCGTCATTCTCATTACAAAGCACGTAAAGACTTCCTGTGAGGATTCCTCTCTTCTTCAACATATCTTTAGTCAGCTCATGCAAAACTGACTAACAAAATAAATTAATTTAAAGAAGAAGATTTTTCACCCAAACCAAATTCTTATCAGAGGAAATTAAGGAATTGAAGTGAGTTTTATAATCCTAATTAAGAACACTCTTTTGTAAATGTCAAAGGAAAAAAAAGTAAAAAACACTCTTTTGCATAAACTATTGTCCATGCAAAATAGTAATTGTATAAGAGAAATATTAGAACTACTCTTTTGTTTGGTATAAACAGATTAACTGAAACTTACTGCATCGCATGGGGTACTAGCTCAGCTAACAATCTAATTAAAAGTAGGGAAAACCCTATTATCATCACTTTGATGTGCCTTTCCTGATTTGTGAAGTCCAGTATCAGAAGATCGATCGATCGATTTGATGATAATGACACGAATTTGATAGTTGAACCGTATATCCAAATTTTCCCCGCGACATCATTTTCCATCACAAATAAATAAATAAATAAATAAATAAATAAATAAATACTTTTTTTTTATAACATGCAATACATGTGATTTACTGACCAACAAGGCACCACTAATTAAAAGGTGGGGTCATTATAATTGAAAAAAATGGGGTCATTATAATTGAAAAATGGGGTCTATAAATTCTAGAATAATAATTTGGTTCATCCTTGAAGCAATTTCTCCCATTGATCTCTTTATAGATTAAAGGAGAGATCCCATTTTTTGATCTCTTCTCATTTATTAATTTCTTTCTAATCTTCTAAACTTCTTCTAAAAATGGAAGAACTTGCTGTCTTGATTATTGGAGTCATTGGTGAGTTAAAAACTATACAATCTTTTCATTCTTCTATTGTTTTGGAGCTTTGGGTGGTTTCTTCTTCTGACATAGATCTTCACTCTTCTTACATTTCAGGCAACATCATTTCAGTTCTAGTCTTTCTTGCTCCTACGTAAACTTATTTTCCTTCTCTTCTTGATGTTGAGATTATGAGATGTGTTATGTTGTGAAGTTATTTGTTGTTTAATAATCAAGAAAAGCCATGACTATGTATTATTTTGCATGGGATAACAAATGGTTGTGATTTGCAGAGGGACATTTTGGGCGAATAATCAAGAATAGATCGACCGAGGAATTTGACAGCCTTCCTTATATTTGTACATTGTTGAATTCAGCGTTGTGGACTTACTATGGGATTATAAGACCAGGTGAAGTACTTGTGGCGACTGTCAATGGTTTTGGAGCTGTTGTTGAAGCAATTTATATTGTAATTTTTCTCATATATGCACCAAGGAAAATTAAGGTAATAACTTTCACTTCAAATTTTCCTCATTTAAAAATTGATGTCTTTTCTTGTGCTTAACTTTGTTTGTATTTTTGTTTTAGGTTAAAACCGCGATTATTGCAGGTGTTGTGGATATAGTATTGCTGTTGGCTGCAACTTTAATTACTGGTTTGACAATGCAAGGAGACTTGAAAATTAGTGTGACTGGATTCATGTGTGCTGGCTTAAACATACTTATGTATGGATCACCTTTGGCAGCAATGGTAATCAATCATCACTCCCTAATCTCCCTGACAGAAGGTTTATGAGTGATTCGACACAGCGAGGAAATGGGCGAGGGGAGTGAGGTGGCGGGGGTGGAAGCCGTTCATCTCGTTCGGATGCGCGCGCAAAAAGTCAATGCACGCATCTCAAGTGAGATGAACGGCTCCCACCCCCGCCACCTCACTTCCCTCGCTCGTTTCCTCGCTCATTTCCTCGACACTTAGAATTTCTCAAGGTTTATATGATTTCTTTGTTCTTAAGATTGTCACTGATTAACTTATCGTTCCGATTTTATTTATATAGATCATTTCTTAATATTTTCAATAATGTTTAGCTTAAAAATGAAGTGGTAGCTGATCGAAACTCGAATTATATGATGAAACAGAGAACAGTAGTGAGAACCAAAAGCGTGGAGTACATGCCATTCTTTCTCTCATTTTTTCTTTTCTTAAATGGTGGAATTTGGGCAACCTATGCTGTTCTTGAAAGAGATCTATTTCTTGGAGTAAGTTTCTAACACTCTGTCTAAAACTTAATTACACTCAACTTAAACATGATGCTTTTATGTCCTTTTAACCTACAAAAACCTACAAATAAATGCATATTTTTATGAGTGAGGCTACGGAATCAGGTTTTACAATCAGAATGATGTAGCATCATCAAAGAAGGTTTTTCACAACCTTGAAATACACGTAAACACTTCGAAAATTTTATCATTCTTTCAAAATCACGTCACGTCACCTTGATTGCAAAACTTGATAGCAAAAACTCAGTTTTTAAATATTTTCGTATTTTTTTCCCTACCTTTCTTTGTCTAATTATCTTTGTCACTAATTTTTGCTCAACAACTTTCCGGTTAAAGTCAATGGGGGTATCGCCCTTTTTGTTTTGCAAGAAACATGAAGAAAAGATTAGGAAAGTTGGAAAGGAAAAATAACAAACACATGCAACACCATTTTTTAGAACGAAGAATTTTAATTTTATTGTTAAAAAGTAGGTCCTTAAAGTCATTTTTTTCATTTTATTTTGAAACTATCGAATTAATATACACTCAAAATTTTAGATAAGTCGAGAATGTGACACACGAGAATTATTTTATATTTGATATTTATTTATTATTTAATTAATTCAATTTGATTACTACATTTGACTCCATAAGTGAGTGAGTGACCATGAGCAAATCCTAGATCGCAATCAATCTAACATCCCACAAAAACTTGTGGAAACCCTACAAACAGGCCCTTCCACTAGTGATGAAACAGTGGAAGAAGTTCTCAATAATGCCTAGATTGGCATCAATAAAAAATCTCCCAAAAATTTGTGGAAGCTAACAAAAGGAAAGAAGTCTCAATAATGCTCATAAATACGTTGCTATATATCAAATGAGTATGGGGCCTATTGTACTCTATGCAGGAAGCAAGAGTGATATTCATAGATCCATATTCATCATTCTCCACCACTCATTAATGATTGTGATTTTGGTTTATGTCAACAACAAAAAGGATTTGCAAAAGCTTCTGATTAAAGAATTTTTTTATACAATGGTTGTACATTATTTAGCGATATTTATTTATTTGTTTGTTTGTTGCGTGTTTATAAGCAGATACCTAATGGGACTGGGTTCATACTTGGAATGATACAATTGGTACTTTACGCGATTTATAGAAATGCTAAGCCATCAGAGAGCCACCTCAAGAACAACATATCGAATGTATTAGAGGAAGGTTGGCAACAAGAGCACCTCCTGTCATCTCCAAATCCAAATTTGGAAGAGTGATGATCAGTAGAAGGAGATGGTTGATGTTGAAAGTGCAGTTTAAAGGGAGTTTTACAGTGTTGTAGGAGAAAATAAAATGGGAAAAACATCGGTGATTGGAAAGACATGCAAAATAGGTTTTTGCTATTCGCATTTTATTCTCGGAAAAATGCAATGCTTTTGTATATGCTTCGAGATTGTATTAAAGGGTTGAGATGTTTAATTTGTAATCAAGACTAAGTAAAAAAATCCAAAATTAGGGTGTTCGAATAATTTTATTTTGAGAATATTTTGGCCTTGGATTGAGCTTGGACATATTTTAAGCCCAAAGTAAGGCCCACTTTGATTTTAAACCTCTTGGGTTTCCATTTTAGTTTGTTGGGCTCATTCAAGAACCTGTGAGCTTACCAATTGATTATTTTAACCCAATATTTTCTTTTTCTTTTTTTGTGTTTTTTTATCCTTTAACCCCTTTCACTTCAAGTGCTGCTTAGTAGGGTTTGAGACATGAACTTACTTGTGACTTCATTTACCACAAGTTTATCGATAAAAAATCACCATAGATACTTGTAGTGGCAACAAATTGTATCAGGGCAATCCAATTAGCAACATCCTAACACAAGATTAGTTATTCTAAGTGGGTGTGGACATTTTATTCAGCTTCTTTAGGAGTATTAAAATTAGCAACATCCTACCACCAGGCATCTAGTGCTGTGAACACATCTTCGGTATGAGTTACTTAGGCAACATAGTATCAGAAACCCCATTTACATACTCAAATATGCAGGCATCCGATTGTTTAAAGGATCTCGTCACATCTCTAGATCATTGAACCTTGTCTTTACCATCTCAATAACTAGATCCGAGACTGGTAGACTAAATGGCTGAGATTTCAAGAATCCTGTATCCTCAGCCGAATCAAATATGCCTTCAATTTTATAACCAACCCCTACTCAACATCACATGCTTCTCATTATATTTTGGAATGAAAGATCAAACAATTAACAATATACACTCACCATTTTGACGAATCTCTCTTATTTCAATTGACTGGCTGACTGAGGATTTTAATAACCCCTGGGTTCCCATTTTCTTCAATTTCATGTGGTACTCAGTTAAAGCCCATTCGGATATATATAAAGGATGAAATGCTCACTCAATTCGTAGCTTTCTTACGTAACAACTGTGTTTTTAAGAGTTCCAACACATGGCAAGCTTAGCATTTGGTTCTCCATACTGTCAGACCCCCTGGACAACAACACTTCTTTACATCATATTTTGGAATTCACTATCACTGAAGCTCACCAGTATAATAACTAAGTTGAGCCTCCTGTGCCTCACACTCCTCTGCTCAACACTATTAGCACCACCACCACCAGTGGCGGCAGACGATGAAACACTGTCAGCATACGATGTCCTACACTCGTACAACTTCCCAATTGGTCTACTTCCCCAAGGGGTGACTAGCTATGAATTGGATGAAGAAACTGGCAAGTTTGCAGCCTACTTGGATGGCAGTTGCAGTTTCAAGATTCAAGGATACCCATTGAAATACAAATCCAAAATCACAGGTGTTATATCGAAAGGGAAGTTGTCCAACTTGAAGGGTGTTACTGTGAAGGTTTTGTTGTTGTGGGTTAACATAGTGAAAGTGACTCGAACTGAAAATGATCTTGAATTCTCAGTTGGTATCATGTTGGAATGCAGTTGGCTTGAGTAGTTTCACATCAAGTAAAGCGGAGTTGTCACTAAGGTTTATAAGAAAATGGTCCACTCCCTAATAGTAAAGAGGCCTTTTAAGGAAAAACCTCACACCACCTAGGCCCAGATGGAAGGCCACACCCAATAGGTGGTGTTTAAGTTGGGGACAATATCGTTGCTATGTATAGTGGATCAAGGAGTGCGCGCAAGTGCACGTGAGATAATGTGGTGTTTAAATTGGGGACAATATTATTGCTATGTATAGTGGATCAAGGAGTGCGCGCAAATGCACATGAAATAGGCATAAGCGCGGGTGAGTCTCCACAATGTGGATGTGGATTTGATTGTGTTAACCAGTAGGTGAGCAGCATTAGGACTAACCCCTTTATTTTATCTGATTAGAAAAGTCGATAAAAGTTGAGATTCTTGGCTAGCAGCTGTTTTCATGTCATTGATGTTTCGAATATTAAGTTGTTATCAATGTATTATAATGTTGTTGTTTTATGCAAGTAATGCTGGAAATTTTGAGTAGCTTGTTTTGTATGTTATTGTATAGTTCAATGTGAGCATCTTCATTGGTTTGGCTACTTATAAAAAGATTTTTAAAAAATAATTTTTTAGGATTTGGTTGACACATTCAAAAGATTTTTCTATAAACCACACTCTTCTTAAAATTGACATAATAAGTCTAACACGTTCAAAAGATTTTCTTTGAAAAGTTAAGATGCCGAGAGGTTATTTTCATGGAATTTGAATGCTTGATTGTATACTATTTTGGAGATTAAGTTGTTTTCAATCTATTCTGTTTTGTATTATTATCTGATTCCTAAGGTTCAGACTTGGGTGGGTTGTTTTTATAGTTCATAAGCATTTCGCAAATGCTTTTCCCTATTTTCACCATTATTAATTTTTTTGCGTTAATGAGACGAATAAAAAAAAATTCTTACATTTTACACGAGAATTATGCGGTTTGGGTCTTGGTTTGGAAATACTTGCTTTAGGGTCTAGAGATGAACCAGACCAACCAAAAAAAATGTTCCACGATAGATGCTTGTTTTCAAATGGGGTCAAGAAAATTTAGAGAAAATTTGAACAACTTATTGGCTATTTTGTTCTAATAGTCTCTTCTTCTCATCCCCAACTACAATTCAACTAAGAGAGGCACTGAGTCACACCACCCAGGGGCGAATCTACTAAGGGGCGAGGGGGTGTCTCTCTCAACTTTCAAAATAATTTTATTATATACTTAATTTTAAAAAAATTAATTATATAATGTATAATATAATATAAAACTTTTTATTCAAATATTTATACATCTTTTTATTGCTGTAGTGGTTGAAAGTTTGTAATTTTTTGTAATCAACCCAAGTTCAATACTCTTCGAGCGCATGATTTCTTTATGACTATTCACTATACATTTTTATAATTACAATTTTTCATCATTGTAACTCGCCTAATTTTTTTATTTTCAATAAAAATTATTAATAATTGCAAACATTAAAAATATTTGTTAACTTTAATCAAAATTTATTTTCGGTCTTCTCGGAGCATATGATTTCTTTATGGCTATTCACAATTACAATTTTGTCATCGTGACATTCCCCTACTTTTTTATTTTCAACGTAACTTTTTATGTAATTGTAATAATTAAATAAATGAATTATTTGTTCACAAGAGGTGTAAAATCTCCAACAAAAATATTTAAAATTAATATTTAAAATAATAACTATAGAATTCAATGAAAATATATGTCATTACCCAACTCGTACAAAATTTGAGCATCATATAAACCATTTTTCTATGAAATTATATTAGGATCTTACTATATTCACAAATTTCAGTTTTTTTTTAGCTTCAACTAGATATTTATCATAATTATTTTGCGATTTTAGTTATACATTCTAGTTGTTAAGCTCGTTTGCCACTTGCTAAGGTTATCGTTATTTTAACCTTATTTTAGCTAAAATTTGGATTCCATTTTATTCAATTTGTATATACAATGTATTTTTTATAGTTATATTTTCTTTTTTTTACTAGCTCGGGCAGAAGAAAAAAAAAGTTTGCTTGCCCCCATTCTTGATTAAAATCTTGAGTCCGCCACTGGTCACACCTACCATCTAAGCAAAATTTCTCTACCACTTCATCATCTTCTAATTTTTCTTAATTCTTTATTTGTTTCTTCTCTATATCTAGGCGAAAAACTACTCAGTATTGTAATGGTGTTAATGAGGGGTTTAAAGTAATGGGTTTTTTTTAGTTTAACACTCATTAGTTTATACATATTAAACTTTGACCATCGTTTTGAAAACTAATCAAGTCAAATACTTGTTTTTTTACGGAACCATTAAGTCCACATCACTGACCGTTAAAGAGTAATTTTTGCACCATTTTACTCTTACCCTTAGTTTTTTTTAGTTGAATCTAAATTTTTGAACCCTAAATAGTGATATGTAATTGTAAAATAAGAGAATGAATGGGTGAATGTTGAGTTTGGTTTGGGTTAAGTGAAGTGGGTGAGAATGAAAATTAAAATAACAACGAATAAAATAGTACATTAGATGATTTTTTCAAAAGCAATTATCATATTGTTGTGTTCTAAGATAATGTTTCAGTCATGACAACCACAATACTACCAATAACAACGAAAAAAATTGTCCATTTTTTTTGTTGAAATTGTAATGATCTTGGTGAACTTGGATTCTTATGGATAATCAGAAAATACTACCAATAACAACGAATAAAATAGTCAATTTTCTGTTGGATAATCAGATGTACTCGGATGGGATATGATGTTTTGGTGTGGATGGGTAAAGGTGCGGGTTTCTCGGTTAAATAATTTTTTAATATGCTAATTGCCTTTCATTATGAGACTCATTCCAACCCTTTCATTTTCTCTCATAAGAATATAGTTTGGGTGAAAAATCTTCTTCCTCGCATTAATTTCTTATGTTGGTCAGTGTTGCATGAGAGGATCTTGACTAAAGATAGGCTAAAGAAGAGAGGATTCCACACAGGAAGTCTATATGTGCTTTGTAATGAGAATGATGAGACTCTTGATCACTTGATGCTTCACTGCAGCTTTTTCAAATCTATTTGGAGCAATTTTTTGTCAGAATTTGGCATGAGTCTGATGTTTCAAGGTTTTCTTTTAGATTGGCTAAGTTGGTGGTCCCAAGCTAATCCATCTCGATGCGCGGAGTGATTACAGAGTAGGGTTCCTCACGTACTCATGTGGTGTATTGATGCAGATTTAACTAACCTAAATAAATAGGCTAATTTAACTCACTTGTAATAACTGCAAAGTGCACGGTGTATAACTGGTAGACAACGGCAAGTACGGGTCGATCCCATGAGGAAGGTGGATGCAATTGAATTTGAGAAATTATCTAAACTAATTTAAAGGAAAATGGGGTTACAACATTTTTTAAATTAAACTAAAAATAAATTAAAAATAAGAAAAATAAAATAAAAGGAAAATGTGGATTTTGTGGGTTTGGACTCACCAATGAGTTAGCAAAAAGATTTAAATCTAAATTACTGAAATTATAAACGAGAAGATCCCTTGCTTTCGCCGAAGATGTGATCATTAAAACTCAATTCTAATCATATTAAGTTTCTGTCAAACATGAACAATTTATTTCAAGCAAATAAACTTTTATCAAGCATTAACTGTCTTTTTAGGGCACACTTAATCAAAGTTCAAGCCTAATAATTTTTAGCACATGCTTTGAATATTGATAAAATGTTAACCTAACTACCAAATATATCAATCTTTAATCGAACATGAAAGGTGAAAACAATTTATCAAATTTCTAAAATAAATTGTAATTAACAATTAAGTGTTTAAATCAGTAAAATAAATTGAAATGCATTATGCAACCCTTTTGGTTTGTCGCAAACTCGATGTGGTGGTACTCGGCAGATTAGCAGGGTGGTCCGAACGCAAATCCAGAGGAAAGATTCAAAAACGCTCTATGGTGGTACTCAGCAAAACTGGGGGTGTGAGTAGTGAAAATTAGAATTTGACTCATCTCTCCTGCCAGAGCTACAATACCCCTACGCCTGGTCGTCGTTTCCAGCGAGCAGCACGGAGTGATGCTGTGTTTCTGCTTCTCGCTAGCTTCCTCACCTCCCGACCGACTCCGGTACCTGTAAGAAGAGAGAGAGAGTGTGACCAAACAACGATATAACAAAAAAAATGCGAAGGAGGGCGAGGAACAAGGGCGGTGCTCCATGTTTCTGTTTGCGAGCTCTGTCTCGCAAGGTGGTGGTGGTGGTGGTGCTCGATCTGGTTGTAACGGTGTTCGTGAGAGAGGGAGGCAGGAAGGAGCTCGAGACGAAGAGAGGCCGAGAGAAGAGGAGGAACAGGGTCTGTGGCGAGGCGAAACAGAGTTGCGGTGAGGCTCTGTTTCGCGGCGGCTGATGGAGTGGTTGTGTGGTCTGTTGTGATGCAGGAACAGAGAGAGAGAGGTGGAGGAGGGAGAGACCGTGGAAAAGAGAGGAAGACAGGAAAGAGGGTGGCTGCAAGGGAGGAAAGCATGGATTGTGGCAAGGCAGAACAAAGTCACGGTGAGACTCTGTTTCACGGCGATGATGGTGGTGGTAGCGTTGCTCAAGTGATGGTTGTTGATGGCGGATGATGGTGGTTGATGGATGATGGACAAGAATGGTGGCGGAGAAAAGGTCTGACGCACTCCCCTGTTTCGTGGTGGTGGCGGTTGTGCTGTCCGGAGATGGAGATGGCGAAGTGATCTGGACAGAGATGGAGTGAAAGATGGATAGGTGGTGATGAGTGCGATGAAAATCACTTTGTGAGGAAGAGGGTTTGATTTTGGCAATTGATGCTTGATTCCCTTCTCCTCCTCCCATTTTCTCACTTTTTTTCTCTATTATTTATAGAGAATGGGCACAATGAATAGAGATGAGATAAATAGATAATTTATGGAGAGAATCAAGGTATAATTGAGAGAATACTCTTATTCTTTGGGTAGGACTGGGTTTGGCATTGGGTTTGAGTTTATGGGTTAGGTTTTGGGTTTAAGGGTTTGATTTTGGGTTTGATTTGAGTTTAGGTTATGGGTTTTGGGTTTAAGGGTTTAGATATGTGACCATCTACTTTGTACCACCGCTAGAATCGACCAATTGTCATTCCTTAAATTGTCGCTTTAATACGATTTCATCGTTCATGCTCAAATTCCTACAAAGACATAAAAACGAAATAATTACTATAAAATATAATAATCGAAGCACTAACATATATAAATTAAGGGATATATTATGTAATAATTATGTTAATATCACATATGTGGAAAGAGAGAAATATAAGGGTTTTTTTAGGGGTTCAACAAATCGAAACATTTTATCTTTATCGAGATTAGGGAATTATTGTGGCAAATGTCTTCTTAAAGACTTGTTTTTGACACATTCATAGTGTTTTGACATTCCTTGATGTAGGAATGGTTTTCCTTCTACCTCGCTTCTTTTTTCATCTTCAATAAAGATACTCATATTTGGCCAAAAAAAAAACTTGTATTCTTGAATCACCACTATAGAACTAGAATTGGTTATAGGGAAGATTTATAATTCAATCTTTTTTCTAGAACTTGAGTAAGGAGAAAACCCCAATTTAAAAATTAAATTTTAAAAAAACTAAGGTAAGGGTAAAATGGTTCAAAAATTAGTCTTTTAACAGTCAAAAATGTGAACTTAACAGTTTTGTAAAAAAAAAAACGAGTGTTAAACTCAATTAATTTTCAAAACGATAGATTTGTTGTTGTGGTAACCCCATTTACACACTCAAATATGCAGGCATCCGATTGTTTAAAGGATCTCGTCACATCTATAGATCATTGAACCTTGTCTTTACCATCTCAATAACTAGATCCGAGACTGGTAGACTTTTAAAAATGGCTGAGATTTCAAGAATCCTGTATCCTCAGCCGAATCAAATATGCCTTCAATTTTATAACCAACCCCTACTCAACATCACATGCTTCTCATTATATTTTGGAATGAAAGATCAAACAATTAACAATATACACTCACCATTTTGACGAATCTCTCTTATTTCAATCGACTGGCTGACTGAGGATTTTAATAACCCCTGGGTTCCCATTTTCTTCAATTTCATGTGGTACTCAGTTAAAGCCCATTCGGATATATATAAAGGATGAAATGCCCACTCAATTCGTAGCTTTCTTACGTAACAACTGTGTTTTTAAGAGTTCCAACACATGGCAAGCTTAGCGTTTGGTTCTCCATACTGTCAGACCCCCTAGACAACAACACTTCTTTACATCATATTTTGGAATTCACTATCACTGAAGCTCACCAGTATAATAACTCAGATAGTCCTGACTCGATCACCTTTGGCCCTCCCATGGAATCTGCTAAAACACACTCATGAACTTGATCCAAGCCCAGGTCCACTCAGCTAGATCTCACAGTATCAATTGCACCCATATCCCGATCCATTCTTTCCCTTACCATCTTCACCCTGATATGATGATGTCAGTTTTTTTTTTGCCAACACCCAACAGAGAGCTTTGGGAGTATATGATGTCAATCTGCGAGACGAAGTCATGGCCAAGGTGGCTAGCCCTATAGCAGGAAAGGCTAAAACAGCACAATGGCATAATGTTTTGCAACTAAGGCGACACTTATTTTCATCCAGGGACTCTTATTTATATTTTGAAGGATGATCGTTTGGTGTGGCGTCCACTTATTAGTAACATTAGATGTTTAATTTCTATTCAAACTTTTTGGTAGTGTAATTATATTAACCGAGCTCTCAACTCTGAAACTCATGCTTTAGCTACTACAAAAAAAACTTAATCGGTATTGTAATCTTAGTATAACCTTTTAACAAAAAAAGGAACAAACAATATACACCAGCTCAAACAATTAACAATGAAAAATTCTAGGGGTCGAGGGAGGGGTCGAGGGAATGGAGCGAGGGATGGGTGTAAGCCACCCATCTGCCTCGAGATAAGCACTATCACGAATCTAAAATCCAATGCACTTATCTCGAGACGGATGGGTGGTCGCCCTTTACCTCGCTCCCTCCCTCGCTCTGTAGCAAAGCTCATACACCAACTTATCATCTGCTGAGGTACAAAAACTGAAATTCTTGAAAAATACAAATCAACCCACATGTCCCACTTTCATTTCATAACCTGAAACCTATTCTGACTTCTTACCTACCAAATTATACCCTACACAATTCAAAAATCATATATTCCCCTTCAGATGCCATTGTACGTTAAAGACTTTGTAGGTATATATATATATAGAGGGAGAGAGAGATGAAACTCTCATACAGATCAACTCCAATGTCTCAGTTAACCCTCCTGTGCCTCACACTCCTATGCTCAACACTATTAGCACCACCACCACCAGTGGCGGCAGACGATGAAACACTGTCAGCATACGATGTCCTACACTCGTACCACTTCCCAATTGGTCTACTTCCCCAAGGGGTGACTAGCTATGAATTGGATGAAGAAACTGGCAAGTTTGCAGCCTACTTGGATGGCAGTTGCAGTTTCAAGATTCAAGGATACCCATTGAAATACAAATCCAAAATCACAGGCGTTATATCAAAAGGGAAGCTGTCAGCCTTGAAGGGTGTAACTGTGAAGGTTTTGTTGTTGTGGGTTAACATAGTGAAAGTGACTCGAACTGAAAATGATCTTGAATTCTCAGTTGGTATCGCCTCTGCGGATTTTTCTCTGGATGGATTTGATGAGTCTCCGCAATGTGGATGTGGATTTGATTGTGTTAACCAGCAGGTGAGCAGCATTAGGACTAACCCCTTTATTTTATCTGATTAGTAAAGTCGATAAAAGTTGAGATTCTTAGGTGGCAGTTGTTTTCATGTCATTGTATGCTATAATTGATGTTTCGAACATTAAGTTGTTATCAATGTATTGTAATGTTGTTGTTTTATGTACGTAATGCTGGAAATTTTGAGTAGGTTGTTTTTATTTTTTAATGTTTCTTTGAAAAGTTAAGATGCCGAAAGGTTATTTTCATGGAATTTGAATGTTTGATTGTATACTATTTTGAAGATTAAGTTGTTTTCAATCTATTCTGTTTTGTATTATTATCTGATTCCTAAGGTTCAGACTTGGGTGGGTTGTTTTTATAGTTCTCGAGCATTCCGCAAATGCTTTTCCCTATTTTCACCATTATTAATTTTTCTGCGTTAATGAGATGAATCAAAAAAATTTCTTACATTTTACGCTTGAATTATGCTGTTTGGGATCTTGGTTTGAAAATACTTGCTCTAGGGTCTTGAGATGAACCAAGCCAACCAAAAAAAATGTTCCATGATAGATGCTTGTTTTCAAATGGGGTCAAGAAAATTTAGAAAAATTTTGGACAACTTATTGGCTATTTTGTTCTAATAGTCTCTTCTTCTCATCCCCAACTACAATTCAACTAAGAGAGGCACTCAGTCACACCACCCAGGGGCGGATCTACTTAGGGGCGAGGGGTGTCCCTCTCAACTTTCAAAATAATTTTATTATATACTTAATTTTTTTAAAATCAATTATATAATGTAAAATATAATATAAAAACTTTGCATTCAAGTATTTGTATATCTTTCTATTGGTGTAGTGGTTGAAAGTTTGTAAGTTTTTGTAAACAACCCGAGTTCAATACTCTTCGAGCGCATGATTTCTTTATGACTATGCACTATACATTTTTATGATTATTGATAATTACTATTTTTCATCATTGTTATTCGCCTAATTTTTTTATTTTCAATAAAATTTTATTAATAATTGCAAACATTAAAAATATTTGTTAAGTTTAATATAAATTTATTTTCGGTCTTCTCGGAGCATATGATTTCTTTATGGCTATTCACAATTACAATTTTTTCATCGTGACATTCCCTTATTTTTTTATTTTCAACGCAACTTTATATGTAATTGTAAACATTAAATAAATGAATTATTTGTTCACAAGTGGTGTAAAATCTCCAACAAATTTTTTTTGAAATTAATATCTAAAATAATAACTATAGAATTCAATGAAAATATATGCCATTAGCCAAATCGTACAAAATTTGAGCCTCATATAAACCATTTTCTATGAAATTGTATTATGATCTTACTATGTTCACAAATTTCAGAATTTTTTAGCTTTAACTAAATATTTATCATAATTATTTTACGATTTTAGTTATATATTCTAGTTATTAAGCTCGTTTGCCACTTGCTAAGGTTATCGATATTGTGACCTTATTTTAGCTAAAAATTGGATTCCACTTTATTCAATTTGATATATGCAATGTATTTTTTATAGTTATATTTTCTTATTTTACTAGCTCGGGTAGAAAAAAAAAGTTTGCTTGCTATTTTGCTACCCCCTCCCCATTCTCGATTAAAATCCTGAGTCCGCCACTGATCACACCTACCATGTAAGCAAAATTTCTCTACCACTTCACCATCTTCTAATTTATCTTAATTCTTAATTTGTTTCTTCTCTATATCTAGGCGAAAAACTACTCAGTATTGTAATGGTGTTAATGAGGGGTTTAAAGTTATGGGTTTTTTTTAGTTTGACACTCATTAGTTTATACATATTAAACTTTGACCCTCGTTTTGAAAACTAATCGAGTAAATTACTTGTTTTTTTTACGGAACCATTAAGTCCACATCACTGACCGTTAAAGAGTAATTTTTGCACCATTTTACTCTTACCTTGAGTTTTTTTAGTTGAGTCTAAATTTTTGAACCCTAATTAAATTGACCCCCTTCAGTTCATCTCTCTTCTTTCTCCTTCTCTCTTGAACCCCACCCCCAAATCCCAACCCCCATTGTCACATATGCAATGAAAGAAGTGGATTTTAGTGCTAGAGGTTTTGATTTTTGAGGAATCTAATGGAGTTTTTGTTTTCATAAAGAGAGGGTGGAGGTTAGGTTTTGGTGGAGAAGAATGGAGGTTGAAGGATAAGGACCACTAGTGATATGTAATTGTAAAATAAGAGAATGAATGGGTGAATGTTGAGTTTTGTTTGGGTTAAGTGAAGTGGGTGAGAATGAAAATTAAAATAACGACGAATAAAATAGTACATTAGATGATTTTTTCAAAAGCGATTATCATATTGTTGTGTTCTAAGATAATGTTTCAATCATGGCAACCACAATACTACCAATAACAACGAATAAAATTGTCCATTTTTTTGTTGAAATTGTAATGATCTAGGTGAACTTGGATTCTTATGGATAATCAGAAAATACTACCAATAACAACAAATAAAATAGTCAATTTTCTGTTGGATAATCAGATGCACTCGGATGGGATCTGATGTTTTGGTGTGAATGGGTAAAGCAGGTGCGGTTTCTTGGTTAAAGAATTTTCTAATATGCTAGTTGTGTTTCATTATGAAACTCATTCCAACCTTTTTCATTTTCTCTCTTAAGAATATGGTTTGGGTGAAAAATCTTTCTCCTCGCAATAATTTCTTGTGTTGGTCGGTGTTGCATGAGAGGAAGAAGATAGGATTCCACACAGGAAGTCTATATGTGTTTTGTAATGAGAATGATGAGACTCTTGATCACTTGATGCTTCCCTGCAGCTTTTCCAAATCTATTTAAAGCAGTTTTTTGTCAGAATTTGGCATGAGTATGATGTTTCAAGGTTTTCTTTTGGATTGGCTAAGTTGGTGGTCCCAAGCTAATCCATCCCGATACGCGGAGTGATTACAGAGTAGGGTTCCTCACGTGCTCATGTGGTGTATTGATACAGATTTAACTACCCTGAATAAATAGGCTAATTTAACCCACTTGTAATAACCGCAAATGCACGGTGTCTAACTGATAGACAACGGCAAGTACGGGTCGATCCCACGAGGAAGGTGGATGCAATTGAATTTTAAAAATTATCTAAACTAATTTAAAGGAAAATGGAGTTACAAAATTTTTTAAACTAAACTAAAAAATAAATTAAAAATAAGAAAAATAAAATAAAAGAAAAATGTGGATTTTGTGGGCTTTGGATTCACCAATGAGTTAGCAAAAAAATTTAAATCTAAATTACTGAAATTATAAACTAGAAGCTTTAGAGATGAGGATCCCTTGCTTACATCAAAGATATGATCATTAAAATTCAATTCTAATCATATTAAGTTTCTGTCAAACATGAATAATTTATTTCAAGCAAATAAACTTTTACCAAGCATTAAGTGTCTTTTTAGGGTACACTTAATAAAAGTTCAAGCCTAATAATTTTTAGCATATGCTTTGAATATTGATAAAATGTTAACCTAACTACCAAACATATCAATATTTAATCAAACATGAAAGGTGAAAGCAATTTATCAAATTTCTGAAATAAATTATAATTAACAATTAAGCGTTTAAATCAGTAAAATAAATTGAAATGCATTATGCAACCCTTTTGGTTACTCGCAAACTCGATGTGGTGGTACTCAGCAGATCAGCAAGTGGTCCGAACGTAAATCGCGAGGAAAGGTTAAAAAATGTTCTGTGGTGGTACTCAGCAAAACCGGGGGTGTGAATAGCAAAAATTAGAATTTGACTCATTTTCTCCCGCCAGAGCTACAGTACCCCTGCGCCTGGTCGTCGTCTCCAGCGAGCAGCACCACTCACGAGCTTCCTCACCTCCCAACCGGCTCCGGTACTTGCAAGAAGACAGAGAGAGTGTGAGCAAACAACGAGATAACAACAAAAACGCGAAGGAGGACGAGGAACAAAGGCAGTATTCCATGTTTCTGCTTGCGAGCTCTGTCTCGCGAGGTGGTGGTGGTGGTGCTCGGTCTGGTTGTGACGGTGTCCGTGAGAGAGGGAGGCAGGAAGAAGCTCGAGACGAAGAGGGGCCGAGAGAAGAGGAGGAACAGAACCTGTGGCAAGGCGAAACAGAGTCGCGGTAAGGCTTTGTTTCGTGGCGACTGATGGTGTGGTTGCGTGGTCTGTTGTGATGCATGAACAGAGAGAGGGGTGGAGGAGAAGGGAGAGACCGTGGAGAAGAGAGGAAGACAGGAAAAAGGGCGGCTGCGAGGGAGGAAAACAGGGATTGTGGCGAGGCGGAACAAAGTCGCGGTGAGGCTCTGTTTTGCGGCGATGGTGGTGGTGGTAGCGTTGCTCAGGTGATGGTGGTTGATGGCGGATGATGGTTGATATACACGTAATTATTACAAAATATATCCCTTAATTTATATATGTTAGTGCTTCAATTAATATATTTTATTCTAATTATTTCATTTTTATGTTTTTTAGGAATCTGCGCGTAAACGATAAAATCGCATTAAGGCGACAATTTGAGGAAATGATTAATTTGTTGATTAGCGGTGATGTAAAATAGTGGTTCACATATCTAAACCTAACCCAAATAAGCCTAGGTCCACTTACTTTAATCAAGCCCAAACCCAGAAAGCTAGAAACCTAAGCCCAGCCTAACAAGGTTAGGTTTCTCTCTTCCCTTCTCTTTGGGGAGGTCTCTTCCACGTTTTTTTTGCTCTCCTTCTCTTTTCCAGCCACCATCACCACCTCCACCGAGGTAGAGCCCTGTGTCTCTCGCCACTAACCAACCACCACCTCGCCACCATCTCTAACCACCGTGTCACGCCCCTGTTTCATGCCACAAACCTCACTTCGCCACCGAAATAGACCACCATCCTCTCTGTCCATAACATAACTGCCACCACCATCTCCCTCCCTCTCTCTCTATCGACCACCGTCACAATCAGACCGCGCAACCACAGCCATCACCGCTGTGAAACAGAGCTCGCGACAGAGCGCCTCCCTGTTTCACAACCATCGCTTCTTCCATTCTTGTTCTTTCTTCACTTTCTCTTTGTTCTTGCAGGCACTGGAGCCGGTCGAAAGGAGAGGACACTCGCGAGGAGCGAAGCAGAAGCGATGGAGCAGGGGGCGGTGCGCTGGAGACGAAGGCTGAGCCTCGCGATTGTGAAGTGGGAAAAAAACTGATTTTTGAATTAGTTTGTTATTCGCACCTCAGCCCATTGCTGAGTACCACCACACTGCAGCTGCTGAGATTTCTCGGGATTTGTGATTTTCTCGGAATTTGTGCGCGTGCAGAAAGTTATGGATTTCTCCTCCACTGATGCTATGACCACCACTACCATGAGTTACTAAACCCCACGCAAGGTGAAGATGTGAACTCTTAGATGTAACGCACTAAATTAGTAATTGATTCGTTTTAAGTTTTCACGACTTATAATAATGTTTAATGATTCTCACTTTTATTTAATATAGAAATTTATGTTATTTCAGTGACAAGGATATCATAGATTTCTTCGTAGATTTTTATTATCCGGTGATTATTTTTTCTTCTCCATATAAGCTTAGTCACACTTTTCTTATGTGTGGAATGTTTAAGAATTAATTGATTCCGGTAGGTTAGTTATATGTGATCGTCATTTATTACGGTATTGTCTCCGGATATATCGTAAATTTAGGATATCACATATGACAAACCTTGGTGTTTTATTAGAAGAAGTGAAATCTGAAATTCATTTACATTAGGGTATATTAATGATTAAAATATTATTTTTTCGATTACGTCGTTTGAGATGTGAAACATGTAGTTGAGTCATCATAGCGAATCAATACTAGTTGGCGCGTGAAGTCTAGGACGGATCCTTGGAACCTTGTGATTTTTCCAAACTTAATTTTCATTAAATTAAATTCAATTTCGTATTTTAAATTTGTTAGAATTTATTAACTTTAGTTTTGTATAGTTTGTCTTCCTTAACCTTATTTTGTAAATCGTTTTTTCTTGTGAGATCGACACCCTATTCTTTACTGCAATTGACCGCGTATACTGTTTGGGCATAATCAATGGTGGTTGATGGATGATGGACAGGAATGGTGGCGGAGTAAAGGTTTGACACGATATAGGGTTGTCACTCCCCTGTTTCGTGGTGGTGGCGGTGCTCGCACGGTGGTGGCGACAGTTGTGCTGTCCAGAGATGGTGGTGGCGGAGATGGCGAAGTGATCTGGACAGAGAGGGAGTGAGAGATGGATAGGTGGTGATGGGTGTGATGAAAATCACTTTTTGAGGAAGAGAGTTTGATTTTGGCTATTGATGCTTGATTCCCTTCTCCTCCTCCCATTTTTCTCACATTTTTTCTCTTGTATTTATAGAGAATGGACACAATGAATAGAGATGAGATAAAATGATGATTCATAGAGAGAATCAATGTATAATTGAGAGAATATTCTTTGGGTGAGATTGGGCTTGGCATTAAGTTTGGGTTTATGGGTTAAGTTTTGGGTTTAAGGGTTTGATTTTGGGTTTGGTTTGATTTTGGGTTATGGGCTTAGGTTTTGGGGTTTTGGATTTAAGGGTTTAGATATGTGACCATCTATTTTGTACCATCGCTAGAATCGACCAATTGTTATTCCTTAAATTATCGCCTTAATACGATTTCATCGTTCACGCTCAAATTCCTACAAAGACATAAAAACGAAATAATTACTATAAAATATAATAATCGAAACACTAACATATATAAATTAAGGGATATATTATGTAATAATTATGTGAATATTATGTATGTGGAAAGAGATAAATATGAGGGTTTTTTAGGAATTCAACAAATCGAAACATTTTATCTTTATCGAGATTAGGGAATTGTTGTGGCAAATGTTTTTTTAAAGACTTGTTTTTTATACATTCATAGTGTTTTGACATTCCTTGATGTAGGAATGGTTTCTCTTGTACCTCGTTTCCTTTTTCATCTTCAATAAAGATACTCATGTTTGGCCCCAAAAAAAACTTATATTCTTGAATCACTACTATAGAACTATAATTGGTTATAGGAAAAATTTATAATTCAATCTTTTTCCTAGAACTTGAGTAAGGAGAAAGCCCCAATTTAAAAATTAAATTTTGAAAAAAACCAAGGTAAGGGTAAAAGTGGTTCAAAAATTGATCTTTTAACAGTCAATGATGTGGACTTAATGATTTTGTAAAAAAAAAACGAATGTTGACCTCAATTAATTTTCAAAACAATGGTTAAAATCTAATAGGTATAAACAAATAAGTATCAAACTAAAAAAAACCCTAAAGTTAATGAAGGTACGGGGACTTCAAACACATGAAAAATGTGACTCGGGATGATTCTAACATTATCCACCCTGCAGGGGCGAAAGCAAAAAACATACTCATGCCAGTACCAGCACTTATCATGTGCAAATTTTGATTTCCCGAAAATGCCTTTGCCCAAATTACCAATTTTCCAGTTTCTTTCTTTAGCATAGAACCTATGAGTAATGGACACATGTTACATTATCTTTATCTTACCAACCATATCTTAATCAAAGACAAAAATCTCATACCATATCATATAAAACCACTTTTGTCAATATTGATAGACTTTAATTTGCATCCCAAACTGCATAGGAAATGGAACTGAAACTCTCATTCAGATCAATCCCCATGTCTCAACTAGCCCTCATATGCCTTATCTTCCTCAGTCTAACCATATTATCACCACCAGAAGTGGCAGCAGCCGATGGTGGCGCCACCCAGAAGTTATCAGCCTATGATGTCCTAAAAACATATAACTTCCCAATAGGCCTACTCCCCAAGGGGGTCACTGGGTACGAGTTAGACCACAAAACAGGAAAGTTTGCAGCTTACCTGAATGGTACTTGTAGTTTCAGTATTCAAGGATACCAATTGAAATACAGGTCCACAATTACTGGTACTATTACTAAGGGAAAGTTGAAGGACTTGAAGGGTGTTAGTGTGAAGATTTTGTTGTTCTGGATTAATATCATTGAAGTGACTCGAACTGATGATGAGCTAGAATTCTCCATTGGGATCGCCTCTGCCAATTTTCCTATTGTTGGGTTTGATGAGTGCCCTCAGTGTGGCTGTGGGTTTAATTGTGTCAAGCAACAGGTGAGGAGTATTAGGACAAATCCCTTTGCTTTACCTTCTTAGAAAAGTTGAAATTCCTGTAAGTTATATTAATGGAATTTGAATCTTATTGTGTTGTTGGGTTGAATATTATTGTGCGGTATCAAACATGGTGCTTTTCACTTTCATTTCCATGGTGTATCTGGAGATGTCTAAATGCTTAATTATGGTGAGTTAAAGTGATGTACATATTGTGATTTAGCTCAAAACCTAATTTGTTTAAAACTTGCAAAACTATTGCGTGAAGTGTTGGGTTATGCAGAATTAGACTTAATCAGGGCGTTTAGGTTTTTATTGTCAGGTGTGGATGCTTTAAGCAGAAGATTAGAGGGTAGTGAACCAAAATTAGGATGTGGGATATCTTGTTTCTGAATGGAATGGTGAATGTAGGACAACCATAAGTGCCCTAATTTCCTACCCCTTTGAATGTAGTTAATTTTGCATTGGTGTTCATCAAAAGTTCAAGAGATTCTAAATGGCGAGGAAGTAGGCGAGAAAATCAGCGAGAGAGGGAGAGAGGGGATTGCCCATTTCCCTCGGGATATGTGCATGAACAGCTCAAAGTTTAATCTGAAACCAAAGTCATGACACATATAATTGCCAAGCATATGGTATTCCCCCTAAATAAAATTGTTAAAATTAAAAAATGGGAATTGTTATGTGTATTCGACTATTTTGCTCGATTGCATCAATTTTTTATGAGGAATTTTAATTGGCGAGAAAACGGGCGAGCGATGGGGGTGGAACCCTCCATCCCTCTCGAGATGTGTGTCGTTGCGCATCTTGAGAGGGATGGAGGATTTCACCCCCCTCCCTCGCCCGTTTCCTCGCCAATTAGACAAACTCATTCTTTATTGTATGTATATTTTGAAATGTTTCAACTTTGTTGCATAAACTTAAAAGACGTAAACCAACTTACATTTTTTTAATCAATAGAAACTATTTGGTGATGAAATTTTTTTAGTTTAGGAGCATTAATGAAAAATTAAAAAAAATGTAAGTGGTATAAAATATTAAAATTTTGCATTCAAATTTAAAAAATCTACATTCAAAATTTTATAATAAGAATCATCAATACAAATCCTAAATCAACCACTAATTTTATTTTAAGACTAACAAAAGATGATCGAGTATATTAAACAATTTTTGAAACTAAATCTAAAAATAAGGGCTTGGCTAACTGACGAGGAAACGGGTGAGGATGGTGGTGGAACCTTCCATCCCCCTTGAGATGTGTGCACTCACGCATCTTGAAGGGGATGAAAGTTCCAACCGCCCCCCCCCCCCCCCCCCCCCCCCCCCCCCCCCTCACCCGTTTCCTCGCTCATTTCCTCGCCAATTAGAATTCCCCAAAAAATAAAGTTGAAGCAAGTCCTCAGCAATTCTAAATGTCGAAGAAGCCGGCAAAGGAGGAACCGTCCATCCCTCAGAATGCGTGCTGTCTGATTTCATGCGCGCATCCAGGAGAATGGATGGTCCCTCCTCGCCGATTTTCTCGCTGGCTTCCTCAACAGCTAACCTTACTCGTCAGTCACACAAACAGCTGGGTATGCATAGCAACTCCCTGACCCTTTACCCACACCTACATTTACTCGTGTCACCATCAGCAGACCCCAGGGTGCCCATATAACATTCAACTGACCGTCACTTCACTGCCCTTCCCTTCTCCTTCCATTCACTCACAAGTCACAACTACAAGTCCAACCATGTCTCCCTTTATCCTCCTGTGCTCCACCATCCTCCTCCTCACACCACCACTCACCGCCGCCACCACCACCACTACCAACCCTCCCACAGCCTACAACCTCCTTGAGTTCTTCGACTTCCCACCAGGCCTCCTCCCAAAGGGGGTGAGCAGCTATGACCTCAACATTCAAACAGGCCAATTCACAGTCAGGTTCAATGAGAGTTGCAGTTTCTCAGTAGAAGGATCATACCCATTGAAGTACAAGTCCACCGTCCAAGGCTACATAGCCAAAGGCAAGCTCACAAAGCTTGAAGGGGTAAGTGTCAAAGTGCTCCTATTTTGGGTTAATATTATTGAGATTGTTAGAACTCATGATGAATTAGAATTCTCTGTGGGTATTGCTTCTGCTAATTATCCGATCGATAACTTTATCGAGAGTCCTCAGTGTGGGTGTGGGTTTAATTGTGTTGATAAGAAGGAAAATGAGATGATGGGCATTGAGGGCTTGGGAAGAAAAGTAACCCCTTTTGTTTATGATTCTTAGATGGGGATTGATTGTAATGTTGATTAGATGCTATGTTGTTGTGATCTATACTTGAGATGCGGATAATAATTAGAAGATCCTCTTTGCTTTATTTGGATGTCTTCTTATAATCTTTGATTATGAGTGTGTTAATTTGCTTTCATTGATAGAAATGATCTTTGATTATGAGTGTGTTAATTTGCTTTCATTGATAGAAGAGGAAGAAAAACCATTTTGCACAACAAGGCTGCTGATTGTTTTGCAGCACAATTTTTAATTCCTTAATTTATAATAGTTACTTTGTTTCTCAAGATTTTATAAAATCTTCAAGAATATCCTAATTTTCTAAAAAGTATAAGAAAAGCTCATACATTTTGGGAAAGCAATCCTTTGTTATCCTCTGAAAATCAACTCATGATTCCATCTGTCACAAGTCTATCGTTGAGTTGGTACCCATTGACTTGGAAAAACAATCTTTTGAGATCCTCTGAAAATCAACTTTTCTTTTTCTTCAAATCCATAATTGTTTGTCATTTTTCTGAAGCACATTTACAGAAAAAAGTGATGAAAATTAAAACAAAAAAAAATTCAAACATTATACCTAAAAATTGTTGAACTTTCATTTATCATTATCTTTCCATTGTTTTTCTGTGGATTAATTAATTTATTTTTATTTGTGATAATAAACCACATTCAGAAGCTCGACCAAATGAAAATGGCAAGTTTTGAATTAACAAAGTACACCTCCTTATATGCAGATGTATAACCAGGGGGCGACGACAATAAAATGTATCAAACTTTTAGAAAAGAACAACACAATTTTGAAATAGAATAAGTTCCTATTTTGAAGTTATTAATATCACATAAACATTCGGAAAAAAAAAAATTTACTTCAAAGCTGGGATAACTTAAGGAGATCAATAGCAATAACACTAAGTTGCCTAGAAATTTCAATCTTGCTTAAAATTTGCTTGTTTTCTCTAGGACCTTTTGAACAACCATCTTCACAGTAGGTAATGTTTCGCTTAGAATCACCCAAGGCGTGAAGGATAAGTAACGCGTTTGGGCCAGTAATGCCCACTTGGAACTTTCCAATAGCATTTTGAGTACTATGAATAACATTTTCATAGCGGTTGAGGCATGTTTCCAAGCATTGTTTTGTAACTAGGTTGATAGTACTAGACTTTTTGTCCTTGAGAATGTTGTTTATGTCTGAATGAACAACAATAGTCTTGGCTAAAGATATATCCATGGAAATGTTGGGGAAAAGACCAGTGAAGAGTTTAGGGTCAGCATTGGATGTTCGAGGATCGGATCTGAGAGATTTTACACAAAGGTTGTAGTACTTTGTTTCTGAGTCTATACATTCGCTTTTTATCTTGTTGATAATTGAGGGAGGACGCGGTGGATGTTTGGCAACAACAATAGTAGCATTTGATGGACTAATACACAACAATAGAAGATGAAGAACAACCAAAGTCCTTAACAGGGATGACATTTTTGCAACTTTGCAATTTAAGGTCTCAATGAAAACACAATACAATTCACACTCTTATTTATATAAGACTCACATACCATACATATCGATTGATATGATTTACATGAAATGAATGCTTTCTTTTAATGAGCAATGGGGTATACAATTCACACTCTTATTTATATAAGACTCACATACCATACATATCGATTGATATGATTTACATGAAATGAATACTTTCTTTTAATGAGCAATGGGGTATACAATTCACACTCTTATTTATATAAGACTCACATACCATACATATCGATTGATATGATTTAATGAATGCTTTCTTTTAACGAGCAATGGGGTCGATAAGTTTCAGAAATAATTCCAGCTATGTGTATGCATGTCAATCTGATTACCTATTTTGATTATTTTCCATTTTGATAGACAAAAACAAGACCCAGTGGCCCTTTCGAGTCATTAAATCGATATAATTACTTCTCACATCTATACTTATCTCCCCCATGTACATTTTGTTCATTTTTAATGAGGATCCATATGAAGTTATCAACATTTCACTCTTTAGGAAATTTGTTGTGAATTCAGAAGGAACTTTTAAGAATTTTTATAGTAATCTGTGTTAGCTTAACTGATAAGACTCGGACATATGGTATTTGATAAATGCAAGGGTAGATGGTTTAAGTCGAGCTGGACTTGATATAGCCTAGAAAGTAATAAGATCCACGTCAGTGCGGATTAGAAACAATTTCATGGTAAATTGTTTCTACCGCACTACTAATAAACCAAACACATGGCCACACAACGTTTAGAGTTAGACATTGCATCTAGATTAGACTTGAACAACATTTTATGTAAAAACGACGCAACAAGGTCAAAGCAAACTAATATACTGCACTATTTGACCTGCAACTTCACTTCATGAATTTTCAAACCATCTGTACAATAAGAAAGATTTTTTGAGCATCACCCAAGGTAGCGATGATTTCTCCAGCATCTGCCCAACTCAAAACACCGGGTCAGAATAGTCTAGTATCAGAACATGTATTATCAATGGCTTTGTCATAGTTACTGAGACATGTTACTAAGCAATCTTGCGCAATGGGGCTGATAGTAAACGAGGACTTGTTGATGTTTAGAGTGTTGTTTATATCAGAACGAATAGCAGTAGCATTGGCTAAAGAATTCTCCATGGAAACATTTGCTAACATCGTAAAGAAGTCATTGTTGCCTTCGCAAGGATCATCCATATAAATAGTCTCTGCTTCCTCGCACCTTCCCGCGACATTCTCTGATTGAAGATGGATTAATCAATAACGCTAACATTGCTAATACCAAATTCCACAAGAACTCCATTGCTTAGTCTTGAAGGTCACAATGATAAACAACATACCTTTTGTATATACATTAATTTCTCAAGATTTTTTGTGTTAAGTAATCCTTTTTTCGAATATATAATAAGCATTGAAAAAATAACAAAACAAACATAAATTAAACAGAACAAATTATGGTGCTATTTTATTATAACTTGAATGTGAATGGTATAGAACATATAAGCAAAGACTATTTCAAAGCTGAGACAACATAATGAGATCATAAGCAAGAACACTAAGTTGCCTAGAATTTCAATCTTGGGCAGCGATGCCAAGTTGACTGTATGATTCTTCAAACCATCTTCACAATAAGTAATATTTCCCATAGCACTGACCACGGCGCCAAGGATAATAGTTTCAAATGGATCGACCACTCCAGTCTTTGGGAACTTCTGAATACCATATTGAGTAGCATGAATAGCATTGTCATAGCTGCTCAGGCATGCTTCCAAGCTTTCTTTCGTAACCGGGTCGATATTGGACTTTTTACTCAGGGTGGTATTTATTTCGGAACGAATAGCAGTAGCATTGGCTAAAGAGATGCTCATGGAAATATGGGAAGCATACCAGGTAAGCGAGCATGGTAGGTTTGGGGATCGGATTTGAGAGACGATACGCAAAGATCATAGTAATCAGTTTCTGATGCTTCGCATTCTCCAGTGATTTGTTCGTCGACGGACAGTGACACTGGCGTAGTTCGGGCAGCAGCAGCATTGGATGGGCTAATCAGCAGCAACACCAACACTACCAAAATCAAAGTCCATAAGGATGCCATTGTTTAGCTTGTTGTGATTGATGTTTTGTTGTTGAACAAGCATTCTTAATTATTTATATAAATTTGTTAATCATCCCTTTCTAATTTAGTGTATAATAATATTATGTTTCTATGTTATTAATATAGCATTATTATCTTTCTCATTAAGTATGTAAATAAACCATACCTTATTTAGTGTGTACTTAAATATAGCATTATTTCTTTATTTTCTCATTTAGTATGTAAATAAATAATAGCTTATTTAGTGCGTAATTAAATATAGCATTTTTTCTTCTTCCATATTTACGTCTCTAATTAAATACATCAAATATATTCATATATTTGTGCAATAAGAGAAAATTCAATTGAGTTTTAATTTTGTTGACCCATACTAAAATGTTCAAACCATACTTAAAGTTTAAACAACTCCGAAAATACCTTAAAATTGTATTATGAAATACCTATTCCGACCTAGGAGAACAGACCATTCAACAACAAGGAGATTCTGAAATTGCAGAGTCTTGGTTCGCTTAAGCTGCTGAGTATTGGAAACAAGCTATAGCGCTTATTCAGGTAATTATATCGAAGCCCATTCTCAATACTCTCGGGAATACGACATGTGAATTAAACAAGTTCAATTGATGGTTTTGCGAATTCACATTATTCTATAATGGATTCAATGGATGATTATGAAGGCTATGCAGGCTGGGAAAGAGCAAAAGCAGCATTGAAGGTAATTCAATAATCCAAAAATACAGAAATAAATCAAACAGAATAAACATTTTGCTAATTATTGTCAACAACAGAAAAAAAAAACTATTTCAAATTTCGGACAACATAAGGAGATCAATAGCAATAACACTAAGTTTCCTTGAAATCTCAATCCTGGGCAACAATGGCAACTTGACTCCATGTCTGTTTAAATCATTTTCACAGTAAGTAATGTTTCCACTAGCATAGTTTAAGGCACCGATCATAGATGATTCAAATGGATCAACAAGTCCATCCTTTGGGAACTTTTGAATAGCATATTGAGTATTGTGAATAGCTTTCGCGTAGCTATTGAGGCATTTTACTAGACATCCTTTCGTGATGGGATCGATATTAGACCTCTTGTTGTTGAGAACATTGGCTATGTTTGAATGAATACCAGTAGCATTGGCTAAGGATATGTCCATGGAAATATTCGGGAAGAACTTAAAGTCACCATGGATAGTTCGAGGATCAGATTTGAGAGACGATACACATAGATCGTAATATTGAGTTCTTGCTTCTTCACATTCTCTAATGATAGGTAGTGGTTCGGAAGCGGAGACAACAGTATTGATGGGTTAAGCAACAACACTGTCACTGCTACTAATAGAAGATGAAAAAAAACCAATGGCCTTATCAAGGATGCCATTTTCTTTCTTTGTAATTGGAGATAACAAACAACATACACAACCTAGCTCTTACTTATATTGATTGAAACCTCATCGAAAGCATTCATCGTTGAGATCTTATTCCTATTGTAATGAGATCACAACGTATATTGTGTTGAATTTGTTTTCTGTAATGGTTTGATATGATGAGACCAAGTATAGTATGAGATATTTATTTATCTGTAATTTACTAATTATTGATGGTCTCTCATGTAATTTAAGTTATTATGTAATTAATTAATTATTTCTTCATTCATTGAGCCTTGTTAATTTATTCAGAATTTGTCTAGAGAGCCCGGCTAGGCACGTCAGGCCCGCGCCAGGCCAGCCCAATACCCTCCATCATCTAGAAATGCTCATAATGCCTCAATCGAACACAATCACACATACAAAGAGCTCTCTGGCGCTAGGGGCCTGGCTCTCAGATTTTATTTATTTATTCAAGAGTGTGTAGAGAACCAGGCTTTCGTAACATGTTTTTAGAAGAGAAAGAGATCTTAAGACATAGGCCCAAGTCCAATACCCCTCCATCATTCTAGAGATGCTCATAATGCCCCAATTGAAACACAATCACACTCACATAGCCCCCTGGCGCTAGAAGCTTGGCTCTCTAGATTTTTTATTTATTCAAGAGTGCATCTAGAGACCCAGGCCCCCCCCAGCCAGGGGAGGCTCTCTTTTAGGAGAAAGAGGAGATCTTAAGTTCTTGAAAAGATCTTGAGGAAATCTTGAGTTTCTTGAAAAGATATAGATCTTGAGTTCTTGGAGAAAATCCTTCATTAACAGGTTTTGAAGAACACCATTAACAGACCTAAAAAGCCTCCCATGACGCTAGAAATCTTGCTCTATAAAATTAATCTTTTATTTCAAACTTCTTGGTCAAATTCTTTAATTTCTCTCAACATCAATGTCCACAAGGTCAATCATATTAGTCCACCATCGTAAGGGATTCCAGTCATAGCAACCACTCGTCTCCGTTTAAAAAGTTTGAGACGGTAAGTTGGTCATGTCCTGATTCAGCTTTCATGATGTGGGTAACCATGCATTTAACTCTTCCACTTGTGTTGGATCCAGGTCCTATATTATTGAACTCCCCATAAAAAATAGTATCTTCCGGAAAGGGTTTATTTAGCATTTCAATCCAACCTAATGGATCTATAATGTTCCTTCGATAAATGATTGGGAGACAATTACCCTGGAATAATTTTCCAGGGCCTCCCAAGGTAGGTCTTTTATTACTAGTCAATTCAGATTACACATTATACTACAATTTTGAATCACGGTCCAGTTCCTGAGTAGGATTTTCGCGGCCTTGTGCAGTGATCACATTGATTGTCCCTACTTGGCAATCTAACGTAAATCTCACAGTTTGAAAAACAGCAGCAGCATTACCAAATATAAAATCTAAGGTGCCGTAAATTTTGCAGTCTCTGGTAGAATTGCTGAAGATCTTGGCAAACAAAGTATCTTGGTATCCTTCGATGCACATTTGTAAAATGTAGACTGATCAGCTTGATTCAAAACTGCAACTGCTTGTTGTTTGGCAGATCCAGCAGTATTGCCGAAAGTTTATGTTCTTTGCACGAATCCATTGCCCTGTAACAGCTAAAAATAAATCGATAGGATTGTATATGCATCTAAGTTTCATTTCTCTTAAAGCTTCATATATTAAAAATATATTATAGGACAGATAAAATAAAAAAGAGAAAAAAAAACTTACTAAAGGTGGCGGTACTCGTTGTGTTCCAACCATCTGTAACACTTCGGTTTCTGTGATGATCGTTTATCATCCCATCCCCTTCATAAGTAAATAACTTTTGTTTCTAGGAATCGTTATGTATTCCTCATATATGCCTTCATTGACATGAATCACAAAATAACCATTGTTAGAGTTGTTGGAGCAAAGTTGATAGCATCCGTAATAGTGCTAAAGTTACCACTACCATCTTTGCTAACTAGTACTCTTCCCAATTCCTTTAAAGGCGGAGGAGAAGGAGGTAGAGATGGTGACGGAGATGGAGATGGAGATGGAGTGGAGACGGTGAAGGAGATGGAGGAGAAGGAGGTAGAGATGGAGATGGAGATGGAGATGGAGATGGAGATGGAGACGGTTGAAGGAGATGGAGGAGAAGGAGGTAGAGATGGAGATGGAGATGGAGATGGAGATGGAGTTGGAGTTGGAGACGGTGATGGAGATGGAGATGGAGATGGAGATGGAGTTGGAGACGGTGAAGGAGAAGGAGTTGGAGAAGAAGGAGATGATAATGGTGATGGTGACAACAATGCAAATGGGAGGTGATGCGATGATGGCAATGGGGGTTGTTGGAAATGGCAATGGCGATGTGGGGTTAGTCTTACATTGTAGAGTGGTAAAGTAAATTGGAAAAAAACATACAGAGAAATTTTGGAGAAAACCATTGAAGACGAAATGTTGAAAATGTAAAGTATAATTTGGAATGTGAGCGGAAAATTGTGTTCATGGAACTAATTTATAGTGCATAAGCTATTATTATATTATTATTATTATCATCATCAATTGTGTAATAAACTATTTTTTCCTACCATTTACCATTTTAATTAGCATTAATCTCATTGAAGTTTGACCAGAAAATAAAAACGTATGGTTGAAGAACAAATATTTATTAAGTACACAAAAAGATGAAAATTTCATGTCAAAATCATTCACGATAATAGTTCCACATCGCTTAAGTGAGGAAATGAGATGTGTTATACATGTGCGAGCTTTGATCTCGAAGCCGTATTAGTCTTGGGCTCAAAACAAACAATATCATGTAATTTGATCAGGGGTCTTGAGCCCGACAATGTCATTTTTCATCTAATAAAGGCACAGCTATCCTTGTCGACTTCCATCTCAACTAATTCCTATACAATAATATACGTTTAGATGAACAAATGATAATTGGCTAAAACGTACTTGCATATATTCATCCTCACAATATTTATTTTTGGGGCCCCCTTAACGTGAATCCTTTGGTGAACATTGGGCATGGATTAAGAAATATGTCACGGGACTTGAAGTGCGCAGGAATTGGAGGAATGGAAATCACACTATTCGCTTGCCCACTTGAATATGTTTGTATGCTTATATATTAAATTATAAACAATTTAAATTTTACATAAAAGGCCTCAACGGACAACTTAAAGTCAAAAAGGAAAGTAATTGAAAAATTGGGGTGCACAGCGAAAGTTACCCGACGGAGCGAAAAGGCATTGACAATGTCCAAAATTACCACAGTTTTACTTAATTGGCAATCTAAAAAAGAAGAAATTATTATTAAAGAAAAAACCAAGTATGGATTCGACGAAATTTCTTTTGTTCGGTCTCTCTTGATTTCTTAGGGTTTGTTTGATTGCAACGGAAAAATAGATATGAAAATTGAAACTGTTTCAATGAACAACATTTGATTTCAAAGCCTCTCTTAAAATTTGGATTCTCATTAGTGGAAAAACAATCTTATGAAGGAATTTAGTGGAAAAAGTAGGGAGAAGGCGTTGAGGCAAGAGCAAGAGCAGGTTTGCTGATGCTGGATGTGCAAGTTGTGCAATCGCACATGACCCGACCCACATTCAGAGGGCCTGATTTTCTTTTCTTTTTACTATGTTTGATATTTTAAATGCTTAAAATAAAATTGAATTTACTATTTTCAAAAAGTTTCAATCACTTCCATCATAAATAAATAAATAAACTATATTTGTCAATTTAGAAGCTAAAAAATCAGGTGTACCAGTTGAATTGATAGAGGTATGACAGATGATATTATACAATTGTTTTACAATTAAAATGATGTGACATCAGAGGATTTTTTTGCAATAATAATGTGGCATCAAAATTTTAACATTGCATTAGCATTGACATTCTTGATATTCAGAATCAGTTTTAAAGATAAGCGTAACAAGTAAACATTAATATTCTCATTTTACGCATTACTCTGTGCAAGTAGTCATTTGCAAGATCTACATCTTATAAATTCATAATTAAAAAATAGTTCCATCAGCTCATAATTGTAGATTTCATTCGTAGAGTAAAAAATTATCAAACTGATCGATAAACTAAAATAATAAATGAACCCAAATTTCGAAGTATGCTAAAATATTATTACATTAATACCATGTTTTCCAGAGTTCAGTAATTAGATTTAACAAAAAGCAATTCTTAAATCACATTAATCCACCATCGAATGGGATTCCAGTCTTCGGCAACCACTTATCTCCATTTAAAACTTTGAGACCGTGAAGCTTTTCATGTCATTAACATTCATAATGTGATAACCATGCCATTTAACTCTTCTACTTAAAAAAAAAAAAAAAAACTCTTCTACTTGTATCAGAACCCGGCCCTGTATTATTGAACTCACCATAAAACAGGGTGTCTTCAGGAACAGTTTGGTTTGTCATTTGAATCAAGATTGTCCTTGAATATTGTTTCCAAGGCCTACCGAGGTATGTTTTCACATTGGTATTCAACTCCGATGTGGCAATTATCCTACATTTTTGAATCACGGTTCCGGTTTGTTCAGTAAGGTCTTCGCGACCTTGTGCAGTGATCACATTATACTGTCCAACCATCGGCATTTTAGCATAGATTTCACAATTTTGAAAGACAACCGCAGCATTACCAAATATGAAATCTATACTACCATGAATTTTGTATTCTTTGTAGAATTGTCTGCCTTCCTTGGCAAAAATGTATCTTGGTATCCTTCGAATGCACATTTGTAGAATGCAGATTGATCAGCTTCATTCAAAACCGCAACTGCTTGATCCTTAGCACGTCCAGCAGTATTGCGAAATGTAACGTGTTTTGCAATAAATCCTTTGCCTTCTACAGCTAATTTACGAACAAATATTCAAAAAAATTAAAATTAAAATAAATAAATACACCAACATTGATATGATAAAGATTAATTAGGAGAGTTTGCATAATTGTGTTTATAATAAATGTGTGAGATTAAAAAAAAGTATTATTGCTACAAAAGATAAACTTAATGACAATATTATAAAAAATAAAAAAAACAAAGACATAAAGAAAACCATTTTTAGCATTTCAACAAAACATTCCTAACAAATGGGATATCAGCTTAGTGATAGATTTGTGACAGATGTTAAGGCCTCCCGAAGGCATTAGGGGTGGGTGAGCGAGTTAAGGGATAAAAAAAAATATATACATTCCTATATTTTCTAAAGCCGAACAAAAAATCAACCAAAACCGATCAAAACCGAATTTAAATTAAAAAAACAAAGATATGACGAATTCAAATATATCTTCTCTTCGACACCCCTCTCGGCTCTCTCTTCGCTCGCATACTTCTTTCTTCGTCAATTCGAACTCAAAAACCTCTCAAACAGAGAGAGCTCTTCGAAGGTACAGAGGAGGGAGAGATATTCGCTACAACAATGAGCATCACCACCCCCACCACCACCACAGATGTTCAACCCAACATGACCATTTACATTAACAATCTCAACGAGAAGATCAAACTCGAAGGTTCGTTTTCTACCCTTTAAACTATCTCCAATGCTTTTTAACGCTAATTTACTACAACCCATTCAACCCTAGGTGTTCTTAGACGACCCCAGAGCCTGGGTTCTGATATCTTGGCCGTGTAGATGACTTGTTTGATGAAATGCAGAGCTGAAGAAGTCGCTCTTTGCTGTGTTTTCCCAATTTGGGAAAATCATAGAGGTTTTGGCTTTCAAGACTTTGAAGCATAAAGGACAAGCTTGGGTTGTGCTCGAAGACGTTTCTTCCGCCGCGAATGCGCTTAAGCAAATGCAGGGGTTCCCTTTCTATGATAAACCCATGGTATGTGTGTTAGTGAAAAGTTAGTTGATTGGTGGGTATTATGGTTAATTTATTTGATTTAAGAGTTTGAGATTTATAATTAATTTTGTTTTGATGACAAGTGTAGAGGATACAATATGCGAAAACGAAGTCAGATGTGATAGCTAAGGCCGATGGTACATTTGTTCCAAGAGAAAAACGGAAGCGGCATGAGGAACGAGGTATTGTTGTGGTTTTCTTTTTGGGTTCCAATGTACTTATGGAAAAGTTATTTAAGGTGTATTGGTACTCTAGAAAGTAGAATCTACTTGGTTTTGGAGTGAGTTAGCTGAAAAAATGTTTTGTTTAACTGAACCCAGCATTGGATTAGGGCTTTCCCTTGTTTTTTGTTTTAGTTAATTTCTGTGTTTTACCTAGGTTATCTATTCAAGTTATGAGTAGTTGTTCTTCTGGGCTCATTATGCATGATTTTAAGTGTTTGTATGGTTCTACTGCCTAATCTGTGCTGATTTTCCTGTAATTGTTGAATTTTGTTAGTTTGCTACACTGTGGAGGCAATGAAGATCATTAGTGATTTTTGTGACATCTTTGTAGCTTGCATTTCGAGGAATCAATTGAGACTGTTGCAACTCTTTTTCTTTGGCGTGGGCTGCCGTACTCGTGCTTGTGTTTATCTCCTTTGCTACCCCTCACTCACTTGACTAAAGCTTTTGATCAGTTTGATACTTTTGCCTTGCTGCTGAGGGCTTCTAGCATGACTTCTAGGTTACATTTCTAAGTTTGAAAAGCCTCTTTCATGTAAAATTTCATATATCTTTAGGTTACAACCATTT